>PVIH01003927.1:0-149956 GCA_004025045.1 Sigmodon hispidus
AGGTGGGTGGAGCAGGAGGGGGCAGGGGCTATGTGTGGGTGTGTGTGCTCCTTTCTTCATATACAGAGTTCAGGATTCAATCCTTGAGATGGTGCCAGCCACACTAGACAGTTCCTCAAAAGTCCATGAGTCAAAGGACCCATCTCCTAGGTGACTCTCCAGTCTATCTAACCATCACATCATCTTCAAATATTAAATCTTTCCAAGTGTAGCCACAGGTGACTTCAATTTAACTGGGTCTTTTAATGTTTTATACTTTCCAGAGTACAAGTTTAAATTTTTTTTTTTTTAAAAATCATTCCTACATTATTCTCTTTTATGTTACTGTAAATAGAGTTTTAAAATTTCATTTTCTGAATTATTTATCATTTTTATGTTGAAATACTGTTTTGAGTTTTTTCCTTTTCTTTTTCTTTTAATCACCAGGAAATTCTGACAACTTACTGAATCTACTCAATAGGTGTGTTTGTTTTTAGAGGCTGTATTCACATTTTCTTTATACATGGTAAGGTATGTATTGTATTTATCAATTCTTCCTTTATTATTTGTTGTTTTCTGTTTTGTTTTCTTATTTAAATGCCCTCAGGAGAGCTTCTAAGTGTCAGACTTGGAAGACCTGATGAATACTTTTATCCTGACTCTGCTTGGTAGGAAGCATTAGGATTTTCCTCTTTAAAGAGGACACCTGGGATTTCACAGCTGTCCCATTCTGGATGAGGCTCCTCCCTCGGTTCCTAATAAATTTATCACTGGTGTTGTTTATTCCTAATGATGAGGAGAGGTTTGGCAGGAGTTTCTCCAACAGCAATTGAAATGATCTGTTAAAAGTTTCCTTTCAACTCTATGTTTATTTTATTAACTCATGTTCTCACACCAACTCAATCATGTATTCCTGAGACAAATCCCACTTGGCTATGATGTCTAATATTTTTTATATCTTAGCCATGAATATAATCTTTACCATAGGTTTACTTGACTCAGCTGGTGTATATATTTATTAAGGATGTTGCTTTATAGTTTTCTAATTGTCTTTTCTTGAAGTGCTTTTTTCTGATTTGGTAACAGCATTAGTCTGATAGCTAGGATGAGGTGAACATCACTCATCTTTTGTTTTCTGGAAGCCCTTGAGAACTATCACTATGAATTCATTAATTATTTAGTAAAATTCACCAGTAAAGCTATCTGGTTCCTAGTTTTTCTATATGCATGGTTTTCATGACTACTATAGCTATAATTACTATTAATATTTTTACTGTTTTACATGTCTACATTAATTTTTTCACTGCCTTCCGTGCTGGTTCATTTTTGTCAATTTGACACAAAGCCAGGGTCACCTGGGAAAAAGAAACTTCAATTCAGAAAATGTCTTCAACAGACTGACCTGAAGGCAAGTCTGTGGGGGCATTTTCTGAGTTGATGATTAACATAGCAGCTCACTGTGGGCTTTGCTGTAGATAGATTTTTCTTTGGGTTGGAAGCTCACAAAAAACAACATGGAGACTTATTTTTAACTGTGAAACCTTGGCCTTCAGCTTAGGCTTACTCCTAACTAGCTCTTATAACTTAAATTAACCCGTATTTTTAATCTACATTATTTTGTGTGGCTCAGTTACCTTTATTCTGTACTGCCCATCCTGCTTCCTCTCAATCTGGATAATGAGTCAGCCTTCTTCTTCCCATCATTCTCTCTCTGCCCAGAAGTTCTCCCTATCTCTCCTGCCTAGCTATTTATCATATTATTACACCAATCACAGCAATACATCTTCACAGTGTACAAATAGTCCACAACACTTTGCTGCTCCTTGGCTGGTGGTCCCAGGTTGTATAATAAAGCTGGCTGAGCAAGCCAGTAAACAGCACTTCTCCATGGTCTCTGTTTCGGTTCCTGCCTCCAGATTCCTGCTTCAGTTCCTGCCCTGGATTCCAAAACTGATGGGCTGTGATATGGATGTGTAAGCCAAATAAACCCTTTTCTCTCCAAGATGCTTTTGACTGCAGTTTTATCAAAGCAACAGAAAGTAAGCTAGGACACTTCCCAAGTCCCTCTTGGTTTCCATCTTTCTGGGTCTTTATTTATCTAAACCCATGTTACTTAATTTGTTGCCATACAATTGCTCATAGTGACCCCCCCCCAATATTCTTATCTCTCTATGTGGCTTTAGCTGTATCCCTTCTTCTATTGTGGTTTTAATAATCTGAGTACTCTCTATTCTTTCATTGCCTCAGTTTTATTAAAGGTTTGGTTAACTTTTTCAAGTAATTTGCTGCTTGGATAAATTCCTGTATTGTTTGTCTGTTCTCCACTCCCTTAGTTTCTACTCCAAGCTTTGTTATTTTTTTCTATCTAGTACTGCATGTTTTCTGTTCTCTTCTTTCAAAGTCTTATAGCATAAGGCTAAGTCATTGATTTGAAAATATTTCTTTTTTATTTTAAATAAATTTAGTTTCTCTTCTCTGTACCTCTTAAGCTGACTCTTTTAAGTTTTGCTGTATTATATGTTAATTTTGTTTTAATCTCAAAGGGATTTGTTTTGTTGATTGTTGTTTGACCTGTTTGGCATTTAGAAGTGTGCCATATAGTGTATGTGTTAGTCACTCAAGTGCATTTGTTATTATGTTCATGCCTCATTTAATTGTGGATGTAGTATTATTGCATTGGCGTTATAGTCTTTCTGATTTATTGATTTTCCCCCAGCATATGGTCTAGCTGCAGAATGCCCCACATTTTCAGTTGTCAGATGCAATGTTCTTAGACACCTGTTGGGTCTAATTCACTTAAGTGTGGCTCTGCTCTTTTGCGAGCTCACCATCTGCCTTGTTCTTCCTTATTGTATTGAACTTGGAGCACTGGCATCATCAACATTCATTGTTAAGTCTCTGTCTTCATTTTTAAATTTTTATCTCATTTCTTCATTTCAGTTTTGGATCATGGGGTTGGGCTTTTATTCAGGCATTTAAATACCTATAGCACCCCAATAGAATCCCCCCATTATAACATTTTCCCCTTGATTTTCAGTAAGATTTTTGTACTGAAGTCTATTTTTCTTGATGGAAATGCTCCAGTGAGACAGTGGCATCTTTTCACTTTCAATCTATTTATGTCTTTGGATGTAAAGTGTGTCCTTTTCAGGCAGTGTAGTATTGAATTTGGTTATCTTATGGATCTGATACTCTGCCTTTTTTAAACTTGCTCAGTATTCAGCTCCCCATGTGTGATTGTTGGAACAATTGTAGCTACACCTGGCATTTTGCTTTTCCGTTGTCTACATGTATCCATTTGCTAGGGATACCATAAAAAGTTACCATAGAATTGGTTGTTGAAACCGTAAAAATTTGTTGTCTCATAGTTTTGGAGATTAGATGTTCAAGATAAAGGTGTCAGTAGGTTTGGTGAGGTCTAAAAGCTGGAAGAGAAAGAACTGACCTGGGACTCTGTCCTTGGTCTGAAAGTGGCTGTGTCTCTGATCCTGCTCATGTCATCTTCTGTCTGTCTGGATCTGTGTTCAAATTCACACTCCCTATAAGGACATCTGACATATTGGATTAGGGCCAACCATGACTTTGATGACCCCATTTTAAAGTAAAAGCCTTTGCAAAAATTCTGACTCTAGGTCAACGTATTTGAGGCCCTGGGACTCAGAAATGTAACATGGGGATTTGGGAAGAAACACAAGACAAAATGATTGGTCTCAGGCCTTTTCCATTCTTTGGCTGCTTCTCATGCTTTACAGAATCCTTCCTAACATTCTTACCTTGTGTATAAATTCTTTGCTTAGCAGTCCTGCTAAACCTTACCATAACTACCCTAATTCTTCATTCTCCATTTTACATTGTGCTGACTTTATCATAATGCTTGTAACTCTATTTCTTCCTTTCTGTGCCAACAGTATTCTACACACCACAGCTACCTGTGTTGTGATGCAATACATCGCTGTAACTCTGTAGTCTCCTACAGCTTGTGATAGAGAAAAGGACATCAAGGATGCGCTTACACATTTGCTATGTTCCTCAGCTTGTTGTCTTTTCTGGTCCTTGTCATCTGGTCCTACAGTTTGAGGTCACAGATGCTGGCTTTCTCAACACAGCATTGTTCCACTCACCTCATTTTTTCTGTGATGCTCAATCACATTTCTATATGTCAGAGATCCCACATGTAATTACGTATATACCATCTCGTTCAGCTGCTTCTTAGGTGGGTGAAGACAAACCAATGTTGTTTTTGTAATTACTTAATTAGCTCTCAGGGCTCTCTGATTTTTCATGAAGGTTTAAATTACTCCCTCGGATCACTCATGCTTTTATCCTGAATAACTTATTTAACTATCTGTCTTAAAAAAATATTCTAATAGCAACAAATTATGCTATGTTCAGGAACGCTGTGATTGTGCCTTCCATTTTGAAAAGTTGTTAGTGTATGTATGTTTGTGGCTGGCAGTCTTTGTTCTTCCTTCATCACTAAGTGCATCGGTCCATTCTGTGGCCTCATTGTTCTGGAGGGAAGTCAGCTGTTACATTTTGAAGGGCTTCCTTGAACATGCTGTGTTATTTTCTCTCACGGCTTTTAGGGTTTCTTCTTTATCATTGTCATCAAAAGTCACCATGAGTGGCAGCTGTAGAATCTTGGTCTTTCCCTTGGCAGAGCAAGCTGAATGTACAGCTTGAATGTACAGCTCACCATCATTCATTTGATCCCCTGTGAGTTTTTCACTTCTCCTCATCCATCCTTCCAATGTCACCCTACACACTTGTCAGTGCTCTCGGGGGGGCCTCAGGAGTGACCCACATTTCTTCAGGGCTCCCTTTTCCCCATTGGCTCCCCCATTACTTTAGATTACGCAGACTAAATCACTCTGTTTTTACGACTGATACACTGGGCAGTTCAGATCGACTCTTCAGTTGGGTCTGGAGTTTTAATTTTAATTGCTGTACTTTCAACTCTAAAACTCCTGTTTAGTTCATTGGTTACAGTTTCTCCTTATTTTCAGCCTATATCTGATCCCCTATTTGTTTACTTCTCTGAGCCTAGTTTTCATTAGTTTTGAATGTACTGTTGTGGCCGTGTTAAAGACCTGTGAAGACAAGTCCTCTTAGAGGGAGCTTCTAAAAGTCATCCTTCTCCCCACCCCCGTCATGATAATGATTTTAAAAAATATTTCCTAGTTTTGTTTTTGTCATTGTTAAAAACTGAACATTTTTATTCTAAAGCAACTTCAAATACTGATTTTCCTCTTCCTATGCTTCTCTTCTAACATTCATTGTTTGGGAAGTAACTTGATTGGCATATTTGAACAGAGTCTATTGCCTGTGGTGTAAACTGCCTGACAGCATCCCAAAAGGACTGCAGCCTTAGGCATGACATCAATCACTGGTAGTGACTGGGTTCAGCAGTGCTCTGTGTTCCTTTCTAATTGCTGTAGGGCTGCTTGACTTGTTAGAGCCACACCCAACTATAAAGTTCCACTAATTGCTTTTAACTAGATTTTAAAATAATGTCCCCATGTGTGACTTGGTTTACAGTAGGATCCAGCCGTACTCAATTTCCTTGAGAATTCCACAGCTGTACTCTGTTTTCTTGACAATCCCAGGCTTTAGGAGGCAGGAGACACCACACATCTTCACAGTGATTTCCTCACCTGATTCTCTGTGGCGATCTAGGTGGCCTGTGGTGCTGGTTCCTTCCACTGAGCTAGCAGCATGCTCTTAACTGTTAATACCAAAGCCCACTGTCCTCTGAGAAGACCTTCTGAACCACACTGTTCCAAATCAACTCAGAAGGTGGATTCTCACATGCTGTGGCCAAACCTCTGAGCTGCTCTCCAGATCTAAGAGCAGGATGATAATCCAGCTTTCATATGTAGTATTCTTGCTCTATGAGCTAAGTTCTAGACAAGGGCAGTAGCACCTGCCTCCAGAGCATCCTCTCCCAATGTGCAATAGTCTTCCTATGAGAAAGCAGATGGAAGGATAATTGGACCTCACGTCATCAGCTTTCTGTTCCTGGTTGAACCAGTGAAACTCTCAGTGGGGCTGGTGGAAGAAAGAATTGCTTGATATCTTGGCCACACCGATCAGGGAACCTATCTCTGAAGAGGTGAATGGAAAACACTGGCCATTTATTTATCCTAGAGAGATTCAAAAGCACTTGTGTGCTTTGTGGGACAGAGTTTCCTTTAAAGTAGAGCTCCTGGCATGCTAAGGGAGGGGCGGAGGGTGAGGAAGAGCAGACTGAAGTGTATCAGTGAGTCTTAATAACCTTTGCATATTCACAGTATAGAATGTACTAGCTTGATATACACATGCACCACATGATGACTATCACAATAATCAATATATCTATTGCCACCCTGTTTTAAAATGAGATCCGCAGAGCCTGTTCACAGTGACACAGAAACATTGCGTGCCCTTTGGTGGATGTTTCCAATTTTTCCCACTCTTCAGCTCTGGCAACCACTTTTATACTCTAGTTTTACTTCTTCAAATTCCCCATGTGAACAGGTTTGCACAGTTTTGTGTTTGCTGTGGCTTCTTCAGTTAGCACAGTATTCCCTAGTTTCCTGCATGTGTTTCTCTATGAAAGAAAGAATGGTAACCCACTGCACACACACTGTCAGAACCTTGGGCTTCTCTCCCTATCTTGGCTGCTGCGAATGTGCAGTGATGAACAGGAATATAGGCATTTCTTTGACATGATGCATTTCCTTTGGCTATCTCCTCAGCAGTAGAATGGTTGTACTATGTGGTACTTCTAACTTTACTTTTTTTTTATTTTTTGAGAAACCTCTGAGTAGTTATGCATAGATGCTGTATTAGCTAGGATCCATTCTAATGGCATACAAGGGCTCATTTTTCCCACATTCTGCCCAGTTTGTAGGTGTGTTGTCTTTTGGGGGGTGTAACTGCTTTGGTCAGTGAAGTGATATGCCACTTCATATTAATTTACATTTTTCTAATGATTAGTGATTTGGACATTTCTTTTTATGTTTATATTGGTCATTTGTAAGTCTATCTGAATTGGGAAAAATGTCTATCCCATTCCTTTGCTCCTTTTGCTTTTGAGACATTCTTATTTCCCTATTGACTGGCAGCAATTTCATTGCTTTAACGAGTAAAGTGTAATGATTCAGTACATTTATACGGTGTTTCATTCTTAACTCAAGATATTTCTATTACTTGCCATCTCCAGTACTTATCATGTATTTATGTGAGAACACTGAAATGCTCTTGTCAAGCTTTGTTGAATTCTACTATACAATATTTTGACTATAATCATTGTATTACTATAAATTATCTGGTGATGACTTTGCATCTGTTAGTCTATTTCTTTTCACTCCTACATTTCTTGGTTCCTCATAACAGTTGTGAAGCATTTATTTAATTATTATTTATCATTAAAATCTCAGGAGTCAGACACTGGAGTAAGAACCTGATTGATCAGAGAAAGGGTGGAGAAGTAACCTTCTCTCTCCTTCTTCAACCCCCTAAAAGGCCAAGACTCTTTCTAAACTCTCCCTAATACTTCCTCTGTCACTCTATATGTTCTTGGTCCTCCAAAACCTCTATGGCTAATTCTGGTCAGCGAGTAGCTAACTCTTGTAGTTGGAAGTTTCTGGCCCAGCCTAGCCCCAAAGTCCAGACCCACAGTTTCCCAGTTACTTGGTCAGAAAGAAACACAAGGAGGCTTATATTAATTACAAGTTGTTTTATCTATAGCTCAGGCTTATTTTTTGGCTAACTTTGATACT
This sequence comes from Sigmodon hispidus, assembly GCA_004025045.1. NCBI lineage: Eukaryota > Metazoa > Chordata > Mammalia > Rodentia > Cricetidae > Sigmodon > Sigmodon hispidus. The sequence goes on from PVIH01003927.1 coordinate 7,743, forward strand.
TTAAGTCAACCCATATTTCTATTTATATTAAGCCACATGGCTTGGTACCTTTTTGCTCAGTGCAACATCCTCATCCTGCTTCCCTTGCATCTGCCTGTCATCTCTGCTCTCCTTTTCCACTTCCCAGAATTCTCCTAGTCTGCTTGTCCCACCTTTACTTCCTGTCTAGCTACTTAACCAATCAGTATTTTATTAAATCAATAGGAGCAACAAATATTTACAGTGTACAAGAGCATAGTCCTCCAGCAAGCTCTGCCCTCTGATTCAATGTGACCTTTATTGGCAGTCTCAGGACTGGCAGAGTACAATCTTAATATCCTACATTTCCCCTCTTTGTCTAAATAAAAAGAGAAAGTTTTAAATCTAACACAGAAAAACTATATACAATAAGAACAATTATCAGGTAATAATTATATTCACAAAATCCAGGTCATTAGCATTTAGCAAATTCAGAGAAAACACTTCTTTATCTATCTTATCTTAGTGAGTCCAAAGTTTTGCACCTAATTTATTTTTTATTCTGACTTGTATTACCAACTTAAAACTATTTTTTTAGACTTCAAAACATTTTCTAACATAAAAAATTTGAGCTTTTATGTCTCTCAACCTTATATACTTACACTTCTTTTATAAGTTTCCTTTCTGAATGTGGTAACAAGAAAAACTGTAACTATTTTGTCTTCAACATAAGCAAAGACTAGAGAAGACTATAATATTACCTGAGTTGCTGAGGGCCATGGTAGTATAAAGCAGATGACAGCTAGGATTTTCTAGGTCATCCTATCAGATGAGTAACTTTGTGTTGAGGAACTCCACTAGGCAAAGTCCATTGAGGAGTCCCACTAAACAAAATCCATGGAGTGGCCCCTCTAGGCAAAGCCTAGAATACTGGTCATTTTCTGTCTGTAATTTTCTCATGTGCCACTGTAATTCCTCCCTTATAAGAACATCTGTGGGGTTCTTTCCACAGCCCTTTGGTAGTGTGCTTTACATCTTTGGGCACACTTATAGTTATGGATACTCACATCTGATATATAGAAATAATATCAGATTATTCTTTACTGACACAGGAAAGTAACAGCACTTTCAGTCTCAAAGTCAACTAATTTTAGGTTTCAGAGCAAATTCAGAAAGACTAGATTGCTCCTGCAGAAAATATACAACGACTAATTCCCAAGTGTTATCTATTGCTAAATCAAGACCAGGTTCTTTTGAGACATATCCCCCTTGGCAATAGTTCACGTACCCTGACCACTCAAGGTTCAACCTGCTACTGTTATTGTTAGGTCCTGAATTTCAGTGTCATTCTTAGTCAGTGCAAAGTCAAGCATTTACACTGGCCAGTCTTTGTGACCTTACTAGCCTGAGATAAACTGTAAGACTTCATATGTTATGAGAATGGGTTGGGCACAGCATATGTTGTTCAGAGTTTGTCTAAGGATAGAGGAGTAGCAGCAATGTGGGAGGGGGAGAAGGAGAAATGGAGATGTATAAATGATATTGTGTAAGAGTAGCAGCAATGGAGGGATGAAGCTATGCAGAATGTAAGTGTAGGTATGCTAAATGAGAGAAGCCTAAAGAGAGGGTGAGAGATATGTGAGAGAATGAATGCATGAGAGAGTGATTGAGCAAAGAGTGAGTGAATGATATAGAAGAACCATATGTGTGTGAGAGATAAAGCTATGTGAAGGAGTTGTTGTTGCTACATATAGAAACTATGCAAAGACCCCTATGAGAATGTATAAGAACAATGTAAAATGTTACATGGTGAGAGAGTTATGAATATGAGATGAATAGCTATGACTGTATGAAGATTTGTAACTGTATGGAGGCAAGGAAGATAAAACTATATAAAAGGAGATAAAGAAGAGAATGTATATAAAAAAAGATGTGAAGATGTGAAAATAGATGTAACTGTGTATAGAGATGTATGGCCATATGTATGTAAAGTAAAACATGTAGTTGTATGTATGAAATGAGTCAATGTGGAGATTTGTAGTTGAATAGAAACAGAAAGAGTCAGAGACCATTTTCAAGAAGCAAAAGAGAAAGTTACCAGCAGAAAGCTATAAGTTTATTTTTAATTTTGCCAATCAATTAATAGGGATTTATTCATAAGTATTCTAGATAAAAAAGTTTCTTATCCTATTTCTTTGCTATTCTGAGGCATTCCTTTTATTACTCTGCAGCAGATCATGGGATCTGACCTCTCACAGTTTGTATTACTGAGTAAACAGGAAGTGTAGAGCAAAGAACATCCAAAAATTTTAAAAAATGACATGGACATCTGGCTTTCTGGACAGTCACTCAAGTTTTCTCTGCCACACTAGAGAAATTCATCTTTAGCATAGAATATCTGACAGACTTTTTTTGTGAGGCAAGAGTTTCAAAAGACTGTCCCACCTTGTCTTGGCAAAGTTTAGCCATCTCCTTCTTTTGTCCAGCTTGTCCAATTTGAACAGCATACTATCAGCAGCCAAGACATGAACAATTTCTTGCCCAAATGGCTAGCTTTGTCACAATGAAAGCAACTCCATATGAAGCTTCTTCAACGTCCATCATCATTTTTTTGAAATAAATTATTGATGCCAGGAGTAGATGTGTCTCATTGTCAGGATAATCCTTGTGTTATTAAAATATTTTAGATGACAAATTCTGTAGGTCTTTAAAGTATTTGAAGACCGTTTGTCTATTTAAAATAGATAGATGTTTGACCTTTAAAACATAGCTAATGTTCACAAATTGGATTGTTAGATGATTAACTACTAATCTTTATTTCATTGTCCTAAATAATTTGCAATAATAACTTTCAAAGACTAGAAATTTGCATTACTTTGTTAAATGAGGGTGTGGGTCAGTGACCCCATCACTCCTTTGGAGACTTCAAAGGTTATTGCTAGGAATGGTTATTGTTAACTGCTGAAAACTTAAGCATTTTAAATGTCATATGCAGTTTGTTAATTACATCTGGGATACACAAACTTAATTTTTAGTTACCTGTTTCAGAGTAGAGCCTGAAATCATATACAGGAAGCTAGATAAAGCATTTTTCTAGAATTAGTTAGTGCTCTGTATGACCATTAATATCACAACAAAAAGTTTAAATATATATTAATGTATTTCTCTCTGCATATTTATCTATATAAAATATATAATATAGAAAGAAATATATACTAATATATATATTTCTGAGACAGGTTTTCTCTGTGTAGCCCTGGCTGTTCTAGAACTCACTTTGTAAATCAGCCAGGTCTCATACTCAGAGATCTGCCTGCATCTTCCTCCTGAGTACTGGGATTAAAGGCGTACACCATCATGCCTGGCAAAGGCATTAGAATTAAGAATATTTTTGTGCCTTTCTTTTTCTCCTTCACACTTGGATCAGTTGTTTTAATTTCTACTCCTTGATTCCAGCTACCTTAGATCTACCTATTTGTAAAACTATGAGGTATTTTTCTTTTAGGCCTCCTTGCCCATTTATAAATTATTTTTTTGCTATTGACTTGCAGAAATTCCTTATATATCTTGATTACTAGCTTCTTACTACATAAATGACTTACAAATATTCTTCCCCCTTCTATGGGCTGTCTTTTCATCTTGTTAACATTTTATTTCCTGTGCAGAAGCTTTATAGTTTGTCACAGTCCAATTTTGTTTGTGCTTTTGTTGCCTGAACTTCAGGTGTTCTAGATAAAACCTACTGCCAAATCCAATGTATAGGACTTTTCCCTACCTTATAGTAAGGGTTTTATGGTTTTAGACCTCACTCACTTGTCTTTAATCTATTCAGAGTTATCATTATAGAAAATAAGGTTTCATTTCCATTTCTTTTTCATGTGGATATCTAGTTTTCTTGGGAACATTTATTGAAGGGAAAATTCTTTTCTCGTATATTCACGCTGCCCGTGTCTACATTAATTGACCATGTGGATTTCCTTGAATAAATATTTTTTCATTTCTGTTCAGCCTTCAGTCATGTCCACACAGACATTAAATAATTAGCGGGTTGTTTTTATTTAATGATGTCATCTGTTAAAGTTGTGTTCTACACAACTCCAACCTGGAAGTCACATCTCTACAATTATCTTTAGATGAGACTTAACTGATTAGGGGAAATGAGACAAATTGATGTAAATTCAAAGAGAACAAACCTGGGGTGTAACTAATTTGGATATTAGTGGTAATTAGATTCTACAGATAGATTTATTTGTATCTCATTAGCTGAAAACTTGCTTCATTTGTGCTGTGACTCATTAATTAAAAAGGTGAATAGAGTGATGGAGCTCTAATGTGGTTTGACTTCTTAAATAAATTCTAAGATTTGGATATCAAATTGCAGTGGAGCATTAAATAGAGAGTGGGGGAGTAAAGACTCAGTGATTCTATGCATTTCTCTAATGCTCATACATTGGAATGATCTTAAGGGCCAATGTGCTTCACACTCAGTAACTAGGCAGATCTTAATAAATCTATTTTGTATCATATCTTATGTCTGAAGAACTTGCACAGTAGGAGGTTGTTTTATTTCGTAGATAACACAGCATCTGATTTAATTAGCTAAGGAATATTTATAGAGCACTTTTCTGCCTAGAAATTTACTGTATTAGAAAATACAGATGACTCAACCAGATACCTGTTTCCAAGAAACCTACCCCAGAATTACTAATGGATTCTCCACATGCACTGGGAGCTGATTTGGAGACAGCATGGCTTACTGACAGATGACAGGTTTAGCAGAATTCAGAGGAAAATTTGTCCTTGTTGGCTTGATATTATACTTTTTTCTGTTAAAACTCTAATTTATAAAAATATAGTTCCTTCTCTACGTAAATCTCATAGATCTTCACTTCAACCAGACATCAGTGGAGGCTTGTCTCTGCTCCATGCAATGTTAGCTGGGGAGTGGTGATATGCGATAATTACATGAAATCTGAAGGGTTTTCTTCCAACATACTCCTTTTTATGACTATTTAGAATTACTAGAATTAATGTTGGCATCTCCTTGGCTATTTATTTGTTTAGATGCTTTTGTGTCCAAGATGGAAGATTCTGAGATTTTCGTACCTTATCCTTATAAACCTCAATTCAGTACTTCCAGAAGATGGTGGTTTTTTTATTCTCATTTCTATGGGGGTAAAAATGTTCATTAGACCTGAAGGGGAGGCTGAACACTTCACAACTCAGGTAATGTCAACCATGGCAGAAGGGACAGACAAAACTATGGTATAAAGTTGCCTAAGGCCGAAGAGCCCATGAACTGTGGTTTGCCTTACAGCCAAGAGATTGCGCTGAGAGAAAAGTGATGATGAGGTAACAATGCAATGAGAGCTGCTGCTTCTGAGAGCAACTGCTACCGACAAGACTTCCTGCCACAGCAAGCTCCAGGGTACCATCTCCAATAGAAACCACTTCAGTTCCTGATCCTCATCACTGATGGAAGCAGACTCAGTGGGGCTACCTGATGATACCCTGCTTAGAAATGTCTACAGGTGGTACCATAAATCCTGAAATTTCCTGAAGCTCAATTTAGATTCTGAACTATGACGCATTCTCTCGATGTCAACCAAACTGGCCTTAATGTTAATGAGAAAAGAAGGTTGACATTTAATAGATCTCAAACAAAAGGCAGACATTACAAGGTGAATGAGCACTTGCTGTGTGGTTAAGATGGGTTTGCATCCATGCTTTGCTACATTTGTCATCTGATATCTCCCCAGCGGTGACTGTCTTAGTTTCCAAGTCACTTAAAAAAAATCAGAGTATGACAGAAATGGCCCAATGGGAAAAATAAATACATATAGTATAATCTAGCATATTAAAGGTACTAAAAGTATAAAACTCTGGTGTGTGTGTGTGTGTGTGTGTGTGTGTGTGTGTGTGTGTGTGTGTTTAGCTTGACCCCAAGTGAAGTGAAAAGTGATAAAATCCAAATCCAAATGGTTGCACCAGATGAGTTCTTCAGCTACCCCTTGCCTTTTAGATTCCAACAGAAGCAACCTCGGAGGCTGCAGCTTAGAAAAACTGTTAGATAAAGAACTAGAGGTCACCCAGTACTGCAAGAGCCAGACATTATCACACAAGATGCACCTGCAACTGGTCTCAGCAACTTCATAAACTTTAGGGACCAATATTCTCATTCCATATGTTCCCCATGATGACACTAGAACACTCTATCATTACATTGTCATGGAAGAAGTGGAGTTGCAAAAGATTTTGTTTCTGGAAAAGGTTTTCAATGTATGTTTTCTTTACTCTATGCATAGAAACATCAGGCCAAATTTCTAGCAATCTTACTTTTTGACTAGTTCCTTCTTTCCCAAGCTCTATATTCATAGGAACATAGTTTTATGGTATCACTTTGTAATTCAAAATCTGAGACTTCTTGATTTGATGTTCCAGATGGTTGAGAAGAAAATGGACTGTAAGTGATTGTTGTGGCATTGTGGGGTCTGCTTTCCTGAGGGCTGTAGAGTCCCAAGCTGCCCTAGATTCTGTGCCTCATGGTTTTCTGATATTGGGTATACATCATGTGAGGGTTTCAAGTGGCTCATTCACATGCATATCCCATGATCAGTTAAGATATGGCTTAAAGGTGACAGGAACTTCTGTGCCTAACAGCTCAGGAGAATCTGAGTTCTATACTGCCCTTTTCCCACTTGAGTATCAAGGAGACTTAAAAGTTTTGGTTGATAGAAAAGGGTAATACTGTTGTTCACTTTATATGTAATTGCTTATATATTGAGAGCTTTCAAATTGTGCTATTTTCACAATTCATCTACTTAAGCTAATGCATCTAAGATAATTGAGAAAATATTCAACAGTTATAAGTGTTTGAAGCATTATTATATTTTAAAATCCATGCAATTCACAGACTAATGTTTTGGTTTAGTATTAAATGACTGACCAAAAGACACTTTGAAAATTGAGAAATATTTGCATCTGGGCTAAATACAAGCAACAATATAATTTAATTGTTTTCTACATATTATACATTAACACATAATGAAGTAAATTGAGACCTTTGCTTGACTAATAATATTTACTAAGATTCTATCTTATGCCAAGCTCTGCATCCACATTGCCTGTTTAAAAGTCTAGCTCTAGTTGGATATACAAACAAAATGTTTTATATTCACACATAAAATAATCACAGTGTGTTATGCGTATCTTAAAGAATATTGTATTTGCAGTCACTGAAGTTCATAAGATAAGTTACTTTAGCTAGGATACAAAAACATGGTTCAGGCTTAAGGACAGTCCCAACTGAGCTGAGAACTGAGGCATGGGAAAACTCTAGAGAAGTGGTGAGATGAGTCTTTCTGGTAGAAAGAAAAGGTCACAGTGAATCATGGCAAAGAAAGGGATGTGGGCATTTGAGGCAAGGAACACAGGAACAGGGAGTGTTGTAATGATATCAATTCTATATTTTTCCTGCCTGTATTTGAGATGTTAGGAATAAAAGTTCAGAGAGTAATTATTAAAGTACACAGAAGCAATAAGTAACAAATGTGGGTTTGGAATTCTGATCTTCTAATTTGATTACCAAGCCAATTCTGATATTATTTTTTTTTAAGACAAATCGATTTTTTAAAAGGTGATCAAATGACACAAAAATTGTTTTTCTGTAGCCCTTTGGTAACACTACATGGGAGTATATTATGCCTCTTCTCATAGGCGTCTTCACCCAAAAGATTATTGGCAAAGAAAGTTAAAGTATAGTAAAAAGAAAAAGAAACCTACTAAAATAGATATGACCATTCTTTTTAAAGAGTCACTATAAAGACAGCAATGCAGAACATAAACTGATCATGGTGCTGTGTGATTATAGTCCTAGCAAGTGGAGGCCAAGGCAGAAAGATCCCAGCTTTGTTAACAGACTAAGTTACAAAAGGAGTTCCAAGCAAGTCTGAACTACGTAGTGAGAGCCTGTCTATGGAGAGGAGTAGAAAAGAGGAAAGAGGAGGAGGAAGAAGTTGAGAAGAAAAGGAAGAGAGAATGACAAGAAAAATAGGAGCAAAATATTTTCTCTTTATATTTATTTATTTATTTATTTTTATAAAGTCTCTATTTTTATCCAAGAAAAATATTTTAATGAAAGCATTGGTTTACGAAATTCAGCTATATGGGTACATGTCAGAAGCCTTTGAGAACTTATTTATCGAATGAATCATTCTGCTCATAAACAAGAATAAACATCATACATATATATATATGTATACACATGTCTGTATGTACATATGCTTGAGTATCCCTTGGTATTTTATCTTGACTTTAAAATAAAAGTTACTTTTTAATTATAAATTATAACTAAAACTTCTAGAATTGGATGTTGAACTGTCTAGAGTGACCTATGCTACAGGAGGATCATGATTTACTGATATGTTCAGACACACTACAACATTTCAAATTACTAAGAAACTCACCAGTGAGCAAAAAGAAAAGGATACAGACTGATGTGGAATGTCTTTCTATATGCTGTGAATATTATTTGTTTATAAAGAAACTGTTTGAGCCTATGGCAGGGCATTTTAGAAGGAGGTGAAAAATCTGAACACAGATAAATGGGAAGGAAGGTGGAGTCAAGGGAGATGCAATCTAGCCACCCAAGAAGCAAAATGTAAAGATGGCCACGTGGCAGGACAGAAGAATGGAAATGGGTTGATGTCTGAGCCATAGGCCAAGCAGCACATAATTAATATAAGCCTCTGTGTGTTTCTGTGGGACTGGGGGTCTGTGGGTTTGGATCATGGGTTGGACAGTCTAGAAACTTATTACAACAGATATTCAAAAGTTCATCAAAACTTGAAATGTTGTCATGGCCTATGTCATAAATACAACATATGGCAATTAATATAGTTCAGGTGTTGGCCCACCAGATGAATAACAATCTGATGAAGAAACCTAGGTAAGCAATGCTTTTGAGACTATAGACTCTGAGAACTGGTTGTTTCTGTCTGTAATTTTTCTCCTGTGCCACTACATTTCTTCCCTAAAAACAACTACAGGTATTTTCCCCATTTATCTCATGTATATATTTCATCTACTGTGTACACATATATCTATGGATAGTCAAAAAGATTTCTTCTTAAACTGTAAAATTTTAATGAATAAAAAATACTTCTTATACTGAGGCTGACATAAAAAATAACTGTATTCTCAGGTACAAAGACATCTTTTTTATCAATATCTGATTTAAAACCTTAAAACGAATTCAAAATAAACTATCTGTCCCTGAAAATAAAATGCACAAGGACAAGTTCCCAGGTGTCTGTTAAACTAAGATGAGACATGAAACAACTTTAGTGGACATAACACCTGCAGCAATTGACTTTCTGCATATACTCCCAACTTTAGTTTATGTTACTAGACTCAAGATTCATCTGACTAATTATTTATTGTTTAGGTCTTGAATTTCAATGTCACTCTCAGTGATGTCTCTCTGGCTGTGTGCCTCCCATCTCCATGACCAAGCATTGCCATTACTCATTGGCCAGTCAGTGTAAAATTACAAGCCCGAAAAAAATAAATCTGTGTAATTTTTTATGTATATCAGAATGACTACATAGTTGCCTAGAGTTTTTCTGTGTGAAATCGAAAAGAGGGCTACATAGAAAAGAGCTGTAAAAGGAGCTGCTGTGTAAAGAGATATGTAGCTCTGTAATGAGAGAGCTATGTAGATGAGATGTATAGCTGTGCAGTAGAGATATTTAGCTATGTGGACAATGTAGCTTTATGGGAACAGAGAGATTTTCAGAGAAAGATTTCTCAAGATAAAGTAAAAGAGAAAGTTACCATCAGAAAGCATGTGTTTTTAAAATTTTACTTTATTTTTTCCCTCAAGTACATAAGTTTAGCCCTTGCCTACTTTCATGGAATATTTTTTCAAACTCTGGGTGTGATCTTGGAGCAGGATCTCCCTAAAGGCCACCAATAAAAGGTGGGATACAAGTGATAATAACAAGCACTGCGGAGTTTTAGACCTAAGTAAACATTAATCTAGAGCACAAAGTATAAACCCAGAAGCCTCTTTGATGGCACTGAGAAGAAACTTTGCTACAGTAAGCAGAAAGCAGATTTGCCTGAAAATCAGATTCAGGATCTGATCTTGATCATGAAATTTAAAAGATGGCTTAATTTGGAGCTGAGGAGGTAGCTTGGTGGTTAAGAGCATGTGTAGTTCTTATAAAGGAACAGGTTGGAATCCAAGAACTGATATGGTGCCCCATAACACTCTATAACTCTGATTACAGGGGATCTTCTGACCTCTATGAGCACTGGGTATAAATGTGGTTTATGTATGTACATACATACATTCAGGCAAAACAAATACAGAAAATAAAATGAATAAATACTTAAAAATTTAAAGAATGCTTTACTTTGATATGCCATGAAATCTCATATACTTTCCTTTTCTTTTTCGTGTGTGTGTGTGTGTGTGTGTGTGTGTGTGTGTGTGTGTGTGTGTGTGATATCATGTTACTAGTCACTCTTTCTTTGTGGCAGAGTCTCTCAACCAAACCCAGAACTCATTGATACGGCTAGTTTGGCTAAGCAGCTTGCTCTATGTGTCCTTCTGAAGCTGGAATGATGGATAGGATGCCACACACACCCATGGTATATGTGAGCTCTGGTGAGTTCTAGGGATCTGAACTCAGGCCCTATTGCATCACTGATAAATATTGTAGTGCTAAGTCAATTCTTTTTCTTTCTTTTTCCTTTCCTTTTCTGTCTTTCTTCCTTTCTTTTTGGTTTGTGTGGTTTGGTTTTGTTGAGACAGGGTTTCTCTGTGTAATAGCCTTTGTAGTCATGAAACTCCCTTTGTAGACCACGCTAGACTCAGACTCACAGCGATCTGCCTCCTGAGTGCTGCGGTTAAATATATATACCACCATGCCTGACTAAGTCTCATGTTCCAAAGCCAGGGATGTGACAAAGAAAGGATGCACCCCATGACATAGGAGGAAATCATCTAAGGTGGCAGTTTAAGAATCCCAACTACTCAGAATCTAAGGACTTTCTGGTCCTATAGAAGTAATTCATTGTTCTTTACCTAAAACTACTATAGATGCATCCGTTGAGGTCAATGTTTTAAAATGATGCCAGTTCTCAGGATTAGTATCTGCTTCTAGTAAAGGCATTGGTGCTGCTGGGCTGGATAATGTATAATCAGCAACTGGATAGAAAGCAGTTCTGCTCTCTAGATCCAAATGTTTCTATTACCCTAAGCATTTTCAAGAGTCTGTCTATGGCAGTCAGGCTTTTGCAGTCATGTGGCTTAGGCTGTTCACAGTAGGACCTTTGTGATAGATTAAAAGCTCTGCCAGTCCCCAAATAAGATCAGATGTGCTCAAATTTACAGCCACCTCCATCCATGTAAGATCATTCTATCACAGTGGCATTTATTTAGTACTTCTTGTTTGTAAGTCCACCTTCTACATGGCCATTCAGAGGAGTAGCTGACATTTCTCCCTGCCTTGGACGATCCTTTTAGCTTTATTATAACACTGTCAAGGCCCCTGAGATGATTGTTTTGCTTACACTAGGAGCTAAAACATTCCATTGGTGGAAGAAGGAAGTACCACCTACATGCCAGATACTTTCGCGAAGTTCTTTGGCATGACAAATGTTACACAGATAAAAGAACATATCTGGAATAAGTGGTAGCATCTTTGTATAAGTTCCTTTAAAGTGTTTCAAACCTGAGAAATGCTACCATAGACAAAAAGAGCTCCCAGTGATCTTTTGTGATGCAGATAATTTCCTAGCCACCCCACCCCAGCCACAATGAGAGATCCATGCAGCACTGGGTAGGTCCAGAGGTCAGTGCGAGCAAACTTAGGTCACTGTGGAATAGCTCATGCTTTTGTTTTTGATTTTATGTAGAGGCCCAGGATGGAACTTCTTTCCACTTGCTTGTTCAGTGCTGGAAATTTTCAAAAAATAAATTGGTGAAATAGATTCAGGTCAGAATATGTTCTCAAAACTGAAATACAAAGACACTTTTACTTAAGACACATCCTATCCTAGAGGGCTGTGCACTTTCGCAGAGGAATCAGAGAAGCTACAAAAATGAGGCTAATAAAATATAAGAAAGGTATTCCTGGGACTCTAGTAATGAGGGAAATTAATTGTTCAATGGAATTGGATGGGAGTCATACTAAAGAAGACATTCTTCAAGGCCTGCTGTCCCAGAGAATGCTCAAGGATAATGAGAAGAGAAGATAGAATGTTTGGAAGCATCTATGGAGGCTCAGGGAGTCAAAGCCCTGAGCATCACCACAAAAGCCTATATAGTTTGGTTTGAATGAAGTCTAAAGATGCCCAAAAGAAAGGTGATAAATTAGGTCTGGAAAAGAAGGCTGAGGCTGGGTTGTAAAAAGCATCACAGATCATGCAAAGGAGTTTGAATTTCATTTTCTCTACTGGAAATTCAATTTACAGAGAACCAGATTTTCTATAGTACTGTGTTTCCCAAGTCTATTATTATTTCTGGGCACATTGGTTCTGTAGTATGTTCATAGGTAGTATTCTATAACACCTATATAGCATATAGTTGAAGGGAGAAGGGTAATTCCCCTGAGAAGATAGCATGGAAAAATGATTATGAAGAAGAGAATTCATAGTTTTCTGGGATTTGCACAGTTGATATATCTGAATCAGTCAAAACAACCTCACTTGCTCACTTGCCTCAACAGTTTGCTGCATCCTGAAAAGAAACCTGCTCTCTGTTCCTCAGCCATATGAGATTCTTTGGGCAAAACAGTAGAACAAGAAAATGTTTGGATGGGGATGGAGACACAGTTCAGCCATTAAAGTATCTACGGAATGAGAACCTGAGTTTGGACTCTCTGTATCTGCATGAAAATTTGAGTGTACTGGCCTAGGCCTGCTCTCCATAGTGCTGTGGGGCTGGAGACAGGCAGATTAATCCTGACTAGACTGGCCTGTCAGTCTAGCCAAATCAGTGAGCTTTAGGCTTAGTGAGAGAGTCTGTCTATAAGACTAAGGGAATGAGAGATGTAAGAAGACAAAGTATGGTGAACTCTGACCTCTACCTGCACTAGCATCCCCTCTCACATGTACACATATGCAAACAATTATGTAAGAGTTTCATACAATACTTATCAATACTTATAGTTGCTTCATCTGGATGATCTATTGTCTTCATCTGATAGGATATGGGTGCCATAGTTGAGTGTATGTCCATTTTCTCTGTAAACATTTGGAATTCACTCCCAAAGAAGAATTTATAAGGCATGCAAGTTTTGGGGATCCAAAGATGAACCCAAGATTTTGTCTGCCTTCCTAAAATTATAATCCTTTCATGGGAAAAATAGCTGAGATGAAGAGAGCATATGAATGGCCATCATTTCCTACAAGGCTTGGGATATGCTACATGGCAACTATGGCCTTGTTTCTGTTATTCTGGATTTTATCAAACCCACCCACTCCACTACAGTCCCTATGTTGATGAAAGTGGAAAGGTAGCATATTTGACAGTCAGAAATATTTCTTAGATTCTTCTCTCATGGTCTCAGGTTTCATCAAGCACACATATGATTAATTGAACAAGTATTGGTTGAGTAATTTCCAACCACCAAGGTCTTGAACCTTGTGCAGTGGAAAACATAAATCAGTAAATCGAGAGGATGATAAATGGATCTTCTAATATGGTTAGTGGAGATTCTATCTCTATGGCCTTGAGCCTTATCTGTAAATCCGAAAAACTGATACAACCTACCTCGTGGCCCTCACTGGACAGAGCTGAGCTATATACATCTACCTGTAGAAACAAGTAGCTAACACATAGCCATCAGGTGTTCAGTTACTCTGTTATCTCATTGCATACCATTGCTGTAAATTACCTTATGGGTGGAGAGTGTTAGAAAGTCCAGCAATCAGGGCCTCCAATTTTTTAGACAATAGGAAAATCATTTCCAGGTCAAGCCACCTGGGGAAGTCTTCCCAGATGATGTGAAATGTGAACTAGACCTTGAAGGACTGAGAAAACAGTTGGTATGGAAGGACATGTAAAATGATGTTGGCAGAAGCTCAGAGAAAGGGAGGGGTTATGTCACCAGGAGGAGAAGTCACAAGAGCAGAGGATTCATGAGAGAGATTGGAAGTATTAGTCCAGGCAAAGGTTCATGTTCTTTTCTTACTCATTGCTTACACCATCAAGATCCATTGCTCGATTCAGGATGGGCCTTCCAATCCTTCCTTGAAACCACCTAGTGATGGTTTTTGAGAGACTGCCAAGAATTCTTCTGCACCATTGATCTACCTTCTAGCCCATGGGGAAAATTACCTCAGGGTATGGTAATTTAAGGGAGCTAAATACCCCCATCCTCCCCCCGCCCCGTTACTATACCATGAAATTTTAAATTAAAAACAGTGACCTCCACTTTTTTTTTTTTTTTTAATATGATTCTGCTTGGGGCAATGAAGGCCTTAGTAAAGAAAGTTCAGGAAAATGAAGTGAGAAGGTGGGTCAGAATTCCCATCTGTGCTGATGCTGACAGCCTTTATTAGGAATATGGAAAATAAACTCTTCAGAGAAGATTGAACTGGTTCCAGGGTGTGGGTTTTGGAAACAGCAGCCACAATAGCTGACACTGTTACCAAGACACCAATGTCCAAGCTTTCTCTCTTACCTGCTTATCTAAAGAGAAGAAATATATGGTTTTGAAATGTCCTGAAGTCTGTTATTTCTGAATCTTAAAAAACTCAGAGGAAAAACAACTTAACAGCTCAAAGATGTTATTTGGGTAACAAATCACAGCCCTATTTAAAAAGGTAGATTGTGAACCAACAAGGTCCTCAGGAGATGTGATCGATGTATTTGGGCCCACAAACTCATGCTATTGGTGAGATACCTTCAAAGCTGAAGGAGGAAAATAACAGAGTGAAATTCCAGATTTATTTTGAACTTGCTTCAATTCAAAGTGATGCACAGAATACCTGCTGTCATAATTGAGCACTGTAGCTTTTTAAACAAATGCTGTCTTCTGTCCAAGAAGAGTGCTCTTGTTTTGTTTCTTGTTTTAATTTGCCTTTCTGCCATGTGATGGCATTTTGAGTGGACAAGCACATCACTCACACTAGTGATTTGCTTGAGTCCAGATCACACTTTTCATTGCTGACTCAGATTTGAACCCTGAAGAAAAATGTGCTTCTCACAGAAGACATTTCCAAATCAAAGTGTTTACTGGAGTAGAAGATTCTGATATATGGACTAATTACAATTACACAACTATTTAGATTTTGACAGCTGGTAATCTGTATTGTGCATCCAGACCAAAAAAGAGAACATTATTCATAGGTGCCCGTGCCCTCTTATCGGATAACACGCAAATACTGGCAGCTGTTTCCTAAATAATTGACTCAGAGGCTTAATATTATAGTAACTTCTGGGCCAGTAGCTCAAGCATATTACTATCTAGCTCTTACACTTAAATTAACCCATAATCCTTATCTATGTTTAGCCACATGGCTTGATACCTTTGCTCAGTCCAGCATTCCCATCTTGCTTCCTCTGAGTCTGACTGGTGACTGTTTTTCTGCTTTTCCTGTTCCCAGAATTCTCCTAGTCTGGTCATTGTTGGTTTGGCATGTGGAAAGAGAGACACACACATTACCAGATGCCACACAAGAGTTTATTCCAGGAAGTTACCGAGCAGGTACCCGGAGAAGGGGGGGAGGAGGAAGAAAAAGAGAGAGGGGGGGGGAGACTGTCACATGGCATTTCCTTTTAAGAGAAAGGGTGGGCATGGATCCACGTAACCATGTCTGGGGCATATCCTCCACTCATGGCGTCTTCTGCAGGTGCCATGCGGGCTTTAGCACTTGGTATGCCAGGAATTCTTTCAGTTATCTCACCTTTACCTTCTGCTTGACGACTGGTGTTTTGTTAAACCAGTATCAGTGACAAATCTTTATAGTGTACAAGAGCATTATCCGACAGGTAACCACTATCATGATTTCTAACATGCCTTCAGCTTATATGAGCTGATAAGGCATTGCTAATTCTTCTACGTCTGGATTGTTTTATTTAGCATTATATAGTTTTAAACCACTTATTGTTATATAGGTTTTACTTATTTAAAAGGTTTGACTTTCTATTTCTCCTACTATACATAATTTCTAGTCTGGAACTAATTCAAATGAAGTTGAACATTTTAATTTTTAAAATTACTTTTATTTGTGCATGTGTGTGGGGGGATGCCACTTGTATGTAGGGGCCTATGGAAGCCAGAAGAGGGTGTTGGAGACCCTATGGAGTTGGAGTTAGAAGCAGTTGTGAGCAGCCTGATGTAGGTGCTGAGAAGTGAACATGAATCTTCTGAAAGAGCGGCAGGTGGACTTAAGTGCTGAGCCATTTCTCCAGCGCTGATTATTAACATTCTTGTAAATGTTTCATGTATTTTGTGAATAGAAATGTAACATGTAGTTTTGATACTATTTACTGGAAATTATGAAACCAAGCACAATGAAAAGATCCAGACTCGTATAGCAAATGCATTAGGCTGCAGAAAAGGGCTGTGTGTTTAAGGGCTGCATGCAAGAGCTCGTCAGGATACATGGAAGAATAGGAAAGGGAATAGAATCAGAGTCAATATTCTCAGTGGGGCTGACACTCAACTACCTTTGAGAGTGGAGAAGGGGCAGAAAATAGCATGTGGAAAGGCAAAGATGAATGGGAAAGTAAGTGAGACCCAGAGGCCTCTGTTAAAATATAGAAGAAGAAGATATATTTTGAGAAGAAGGGGACTGGATAGGCAAGCTGGTCTTGAAGGAACTTGCTAACTACCTATGGAATGCATTCATTATTCTGAATAGGACAATAGCTATAAAAGATTCCAGGGTGGTGGGATGCTATGAGTGACTCATTCAGGGGCAATATAGAGTCAGGGATAGAGGTCCTTGAAGCTGGTAAATGACTATATATAAAATGCTTTATTTGGATGAGCAGATGAAGCATTCCATCTTCTAGCTTATAGCCTGGCTTTGGCTCAATATCCTCAACAATAATCTGAAAGACTTCTGCAGGAACATGGGATATACAAAAGACAGTAGGGTAAAGGAAGTATGTGTGGTGTGGTGGGGAGCATGCCAAGTTTCAGCCTGCAGAAAATGTACACAGTAAATCAGGCAGAAAGCTTTTGGGACTAACGGGCCACCTGCTGACAGCAGCCTGGTGCAGCCAAGGAGTCTCTGCATGAGAGCGGAAAGGCAAGGCTTATGCAATGGGGAGCACAGGCCAGAAAGCAAGCACACTACAGCATGGGGCTGAGAGCAGGGCCAAGCTCTGACAACAGCTGCCTGTCCATTTGGGGACCAAGGAGGAGGCTAGGTGGAGACGAGCCAGGTCATATGCCTCCCAATTCCATGATGGACTCCACAGAGGCTTCTAGAAAAGTTCTCAAATACACACAGACACACAGACACACATGTATATATTTGTGTATATATATATATATATATATATATATATGCAGAACAGTTTGGCTCCATTTCACTCAACATTTCCATGTGTTCATAGTATACAAAGGATGTCAACATTAAAGGTCCTGGAAACCTTCAATAGTTAAGCCATTAGGCCTGCAGAACACACAGTGGTACAAAGGAGGACACTTGAGTTTTGTAACCAGAACTGGAGTTTGATATATGACTTCCTCTCTGGTGACCCAGTGAACAATGGCAAGTCACTTCATTTGCTTAATATTTAGTGCTCTCATCAATAAATGAAGGGTAACATTAATTCTGAAATTCCCTTTATATTTTTTTCTCACTGCTTCAAATTCATACCTACATAAGTGGAACCTATTTTTTCCTTACTCCATTCCTAGAAAAACTGGCAAAGATCACAAGTTTTTCAGAAGCAGGTATCATAGGTGCAGTGAATAGAGTTAAATGTCAACTTGACAAGATCCAGAATCACTTGGGAGACAGGTCTCTGAACATGCCTATGGGAGATTATCTTGATTACAGTAAGTGACATAGGAGGACCCACCCACTATAGGAGGCTCGGTTCCCACTGGGATCCTGGGCAGTGTAAGAGGAGAAAGGAGACAGAGAAGCGTGTGTGCACACCTCCCTCATGGTTTCTGACTGAAGTGTGACTGGCTTCCCGCTGTCATGTCTGCCCTGCCACGATGGATTTCACCTAGAACTGTGAATTAAAAGAAACTTTTCCTTTCTCAAATTGCTTTTCATGGGAGCATTTTATCCCAGCAACTGTAAAAGAATCCAAGAGACCCTCTTACTCACTACTTTTTCTTTACAAAGTAAATCATTCATGAAAGAGTTAAATAGAGGGGCTGGAGAGATGGCTCAGCGGTTGAGAGCACCGTCTGCTCTTCCAGAGGACCCGGGTTCAATTCTCAGCACCCACATGGCAGCTAACAACTGTCTGTAGTTCCAGTTCCAGGAAAACATCAAGACAAATAAGTAAATAAATAAATAAAATAAAGTTTAAAAAAAAAAAAAAAAAAAAGAGTTAAATAGAAACTGATTGAATAGGCGCAGTAATTTCCCACCAGCAATGCATGTTCCACATCCAATGAATTCAAAGACTCACTGATAGGAAAAAGACCTACAATTGGAAAGAAAGGATGGATTCCATTTTGTAAGATGTCTGCAAGGAAGGGGTGGGGTGGGGTCACCTCTCTGTGGAGTTTCACGGGACACAATTTTCATTTCTCTTCTCTTCCCAGAGTAAAAATAAATGAAACCTTGGACTAGTTTAAAGGTTCTGGCTGGATAAATGTTTAAGAGCCAATAAAACTGTCGGCATAGATCAGGCTAAGCCCAGGTGAACCCGCCTCACAGTAATTCTTTCATGGCCTCAGGGTGCCAGGCAGCACAAGCCAAGAGGTACCATAAGCCTGCTCTTCTCCTCTGAGCAGAATTAGACCTCATAGAAACGTGAGCACATTTCCCCAAATGTCCTTGACATGTGGTAAAATGCCTTGTCAAGCAGTGGGGCTGTGCATAAGAAAGTGGAAGAAAAAAGGACACAATGGAGGCTTGCAGAAATTCCAGGCTCTCTCAGAGCTTCTCCTGGCTTACAGACAAAAATGGTTCTGCACTGTAGAAGACATTTTGGCGATCTTATTGAAAAGCATACATAGCTAATAACTATGCGCTTCTAGACATTTACCCATAGACAGACTCACAAAAGGGTGCAGAACTGACCAATAGAGTTGAATTTTGCAGTGTTACTTTTAATCATTTATTTTTGATAATTAAAAACAAGAGGAGATTTTGAAAAGTATTATTAATTAGGAACTGGTCAAGTCTGTGACATATAACCCAGTGTGCTGAAATCATGCAGAACTATATACAGCACTTGGTTGGAAAAGCTACCAAGTTTCATTGTTGTGACATGAACTTGGGAGCCAAACTGCATGAACTCAAGTATCCGTGACACTGGAAAGATATTTCTTTTTCTCTGGACCTTGGTTTGCTCAAGTACAAAAGGAAGTAAGTAGTACTATTTGAGGCAAAGACGATTGTGAGCTTTGACTCATTTATGTACGTAATTAATGTACAACATGTCTCCAACCATATCTGATCCCTAACAAAAGCACTAAGTTAATGACTGATGACATTAAATTAAAACTATCCTGTCTGACTTGCTTATCTAGACGTTGAGCCTGTGGGGCTCAAAGCAAAAGGTACTTTCAATTTTTAGAATACTATTTGTATTGGTTCCACTGAGCATATTTTTATTAAAATAATAAATTCAAATTACCATTCAAGTGGATGAAAAGACATTTGCTCTAAAAATTTGGCATAGAGCAGGTACTTTAAAGGAATCAGTCATCACAGATGACTGTATATTCAATTCATTATCAGCTGACTTGTAAGAGCTGCCCTTTACACTTAACCTTCTCAGTGTGTGATGTGCTTTAAACTGAACAAATGTGCTTCTACTTCCATGATCTCATCTATTCTAACCAGGGCCTGTCCTCATCCTGCCCAAGTTCCTCCCCTCTGTTGGTATTCGACAAGTAAGAAAGAGAGAGTTCTGGCTTGCTCTTCCTTCTTTCCTTCCTTCCTCCCTCCCTCCCTCCCCCTCCCCCTTCCTTCCTTCCTCCCTCCCTCCCTCCCCACCCCCTCCCTTCCTGCTTTACTCCCTCTCTCTCTTCCTTTCTTCCTTTTTTCTTTTATCTTCCATTTTTGTTGTTACACGTTATTTTTAATTTTTCATTGGTTAATTTTGTTATTTAACAATTCCGTATATGTATAATATATTCTGGTCACTGTCTCCTACACATCCCCTCTTATCTTCCTCTTATCCCTGTAACTTTCTTTTTTTAAAATAACCAACAAAATAGTGGACTGTTAGACAAAGCTGAAGCTCAGAGTATCAGGGTCTTCATTAAGATAACAGACGTAGATGGAAAGGCCGGTCTCCAAAAAAATAGTTGTTTCCGTCAAACCACAAATACTCTATAAATTGGATTGCTTTAGCAACAATAAAACAGATTTCTAAAATTGCCCTCTGCCTAAACACAATCAAATATCTGGTTTGACAAAATTGGAATTTTCAATGGGTCACAGGAGAAAATGGTAAAAAAAAAAAAAAAATTTGAGTTTTCACAGTTCATAGTTAGAGCTTATAGAGCTGCCTCGGGACACAAATGAACCATGATTGACAAGTGACAGTATAGACCACAATCTCGGCTTTGCCCACAGCAATCTAAAGTGCAATGATGCCAGAAAGGCTGAATATCATCCCTGGCTCTAAGATATAGGGAACTGGTCACAGTGTTAGGACAAGAAGTAAAACTCGAAATAGGTCCAGTGTGATTGAGTCAAGAGCATTTTAGCAAGGAACACATTTACAGCAACAGGCCAATTAGCCTAGCACCTACTTGACCTTTTGCAAGCCTTTTTTCTTTTTAGATTCTGGCCTTGTCACTTGTAGAAATAAACTCACTGACAGAAGGGTTCTCAAGTGCATCTCACCCGTCTATAGACACATCTATTCAGTGACAGGCACTGAGTGCTTTCCTAGTATAAGACCCTGATGCCAGGCCATGTGATGTAGCTGGCAAGGCAACTGCTCTTCTGCAGTTTACATGCAGGAAGGGGAATAGACAGACAAAAAGGTAAACAAGAAATGCATCATACAGGGATAATGATCATCCATGGAATTACAGTAGGCTGATGGGAAAGAAAATTACCAAAAAGATTGTCAATGTAGGAGTGTGGGGAAGGACACTCTGAGGAAATGATGCTCAAAATACATGAGAACATGACATCTAGGAAGATCTGAGAGATGCTTATTTCAACCAGAGGAAGGGCTGCTCAAAGGCCATATAAGAGACCAATCAAAGTTTCAGTAGCCAAGAGGCGGAGCATGGAGGTTTCTAGAAGGCTTAGAAATGAAAAAGGGTGACAGAATGTTGAGTACATGACACTATTTTTGTTGTTGTTGTTCCTATATATGAGATTGGGAACAAAGATAACAGGCAAAAAGCTATTGTACTGAATTATAAAAACAAATGTCATTGATATGTTTGCTAAGGAAGTCATCAAGGAAACACAAAGAACTATACAATGCTGAGGTACCTATGGGAAATGGAACCATGATTACAGATAAGTGATTTTTGTGTGTTATATGAAAGGAAAGGTTTCTCAGTTGAACAAGAATGTTGCTTGGAGTTGGTTCCATTTTTCCAAGTGAAATGTAAGGTACATGAGGATAGAAGAAAAAGGGAGACGCTAGAGACTTTGTTCAGGCCACACAGTATTGGGCATCTGCTGAGCATCCATGGGCTCATGTCAAGTGGACAGCTAGAGTGACTGGAAGGGGGTGCATAAGGAAAAAATACAGCTCTGGAAGCCATTACTATTATTATACAGACAGGGTAGAACAAAAAGATGCCAGTAGTCAAGAGTAGAGGCCATGAGAGCAGGATCCCGAGTGGCTTCCATGTTGGACCCAGGAAAGGAGAGCAAAATAGAGAAACAAAGGTAAGTGGAGACAGGATAGATCCAGGGAGCTGCTGGAAGCTGAAGACAATCCAGGACACCAAATGTTTGTATATAAACAGCCCGCTAGCTTGCCTCCTGGGCGTAGCTGTGCTATTCAGCTTTACCATGTTGCCTTGAGGTGTGTCTACATGGTCACCCTTGCTTAAAAGAGACACACACATGGCAGGCATCTCTTTTTCTGCCCTCTCTTTCCCCCCCCCCTCTCTCTCTTTCTTCCCCTCTCCCACCTGTTCCCTAGATATCCAGACCCCAAGGTGTCAGCATGTTCCATCCTTCCACGTGCAAAATACTAACACTAAATGTTACTGAGGAGTCAACTAGTATAAGAACAGAGAGCCAAACCCTTGATTCCTAAGAAAAGAAATCATCTTCAAAAACACAGCACATCCACAAGCTCCATGTTTCTTCAATAGCTGATTGGGAGTGAAGTGGTTAACAATAAGAATATCTAGGCTGTGGTGATATATTCTTTGTAATCTAACAAACATTCCTGAATATCAGAGGGCAAAGCCGGTCACAGAGTTGGCCATAGAGGTCAGGCAGTGGGGACTCACACCTTTAATCCTAGCACTCTGGAGGTAGAGGAAGAGATCAGTCTGAATCTCTGTGGGTCCAGGGCAATCCCGGACTACACAAGATTAATCCTATCTAAAAGGAAAACAGAGCCCTGCAGTCATGGCACATACCTTTAATCCCAGAATTTGGGATCTCATGCCTTTGCTCCAAGTACTTGGAAAAACACCCAATGCCTTTAACCCCTACCAAGGTTGAGACAGGAAGTGATATGGTTGGGTAGAGAAAGGAATATATCGTGTGAGGAGACAGAGTTTGTACACTCACTCATACACACACACACACACACACACACACACAAACAATTACAAATAAAATAAATCTGAAGAAACAATGCAAATGTTGAAAATTAGAATACAAACACACTGGAAAATTTCCTGCAGGAGAAAGGGGTGTAAGAAATATCTTTAGCTGCCATTACAGCAGAGGCACATTCCATCTGGAATAGGAAACACTAACCATTGAAATGAATGGCTAACGATGTTGAATTTGTCCTGAAGTAGTAGAATTTTCTTAGCTCTTGCTATTTGCTTTGTTTTAAATGACTAATCGTAAGGAAAGAAGACTGAAGGAGGAACAGTTACTCATGGAGGGATTGTGATGTGGGCTTCATGATGGGGAGGAAGCAGAGGGAGGGGCTGCCCTCCCTCATCCACCACTCAGGCATCTAGCCTGGCCCCACACTTTCCTAGAAGGTAATTATTTTGTCTTTAAAAGCCATCTTCCAGGCTGCTGTTAGGAGTCACTTGTCTGTTACTCTGATGATACAGCACATAGGAAGAAGTTAAGGATGAGTTTATTTGGATGAGCCCATTGTGGGGCCAGAGAGATGGCTTACTGATTAAGAGTACTTGCTGCTTTTCCAGACGACTCAGGTTCAGTTCAAGACCCACATTAGACATATTACAACCTTCTCTAACCCCAGAACCAGGAGATCTAACACCTTTGGCCATGGTGGTCACCTGAACTCACATAAACATACCCATATGCAGACACATACACGCACACATAATTAAGAAAAATAAAAATCAAACTTTTTAAAATAAAAACAAAATCCATCCTGGCATGGCCTTGGAAATGAGGCACCAAATATCAGGCATGGCAGTAACAGCAGCAGGAAGCTGAGAGATCAGGTCTTTAACCACAACAGTGAACTATAAATAGTGAACTGGAAGCCACTGATGCTATAAATCTTTAAAGCCTGCCCCCAAGGACAAACTTTCTCCATCAAGTCTCTATCTAAGCCCCCTAAGGATCCACAGCCTCCCCAGACAGTGCTACCTACTGGGGACTAAGTATTTGAATACCTGAGCCTATACTCCGATTCTAAGCACACCAGCCTCCTAATTAAAAAAAAAAGAAGGGAAGTGGTTTTTCTTTTTTCACTTTCTTTTTTTCCTCCAAAAAAGCTGTAATCCATTTTATTATATTACATTTACTTCTAAGTGAAAAGGATAAATTTTGAGTTGAAATTATATCTTTTAAAACAGAAAGTCACATCTTAAACCCACTAGTTAAAAGCAGGTGACCTATAAAGTAATACATATCCCTACCATTTGGGGAAATGAAATGGATAAGAGGAGAGCTGCCAAAAAATTAAAAATTAAAAAGCGATAATGGAAGGATGAGATAAAGAACACAGGATGTCCTTGTAAAGATAAAGATGAAGGGGGATCTGATTCTTCCTGAGCATCACATCACACTCTAAAGGCAAATTCAGCAGCAAACATCCCAGTGAGTTGTTAGTTCCATTCCATCTGTGAGTCTTCATCAGGGGGAGGCTCAATCCTTGGATAATTCCACTCTTGCTGAATTGATGCTAATGTATGGAAGAAGTCACATCATAAAGTATTTTCCTGCCTGGAGCACAGATGTGTTTGTATTTCAGTAAAGGTGCTATGATTTCAACAGCTGAGCTGGAGACGGGTGCTCCAGAAACTAGACGGCCTAGCCGTACTGTGCTTTGCTGGGTAATTTTGCAATGCCAGGCTGCTGCTGACATATAGCAAAGGTGCAGGTCTTCATTGCAGGTCCTTGAGGCTATTGTATTTCCTATGGTGTCCAAAAGAAACAATATCCAGGACCAAGGATGCCTTATTTGGGTCATAGAAATACCTCAAAAGCTATCTCAGAACAAATCCCATAAATATCAGACAACACACATATATTTATAGCATCTGTGAAAGGTAGGGATTTTATAAGCAGCAAAATAAGCACAACTGAGCTTCTTTTTAACCATCTGAAGTTCAGAGTAAATGGCCATATATACATAATTCCATGAATTTATATGTTTCCATCAGTACTACATTTTAGACATGGAATTTTGAATTTAATTCTTGTAACATTTCTCTATAGGATCAACTTCCCAATAGCCTTTCCCACAAAGATACATTTCAGTTTATATTCACACTGTTCTCACTCATGTTAGACCTACGGGAGAAAGAAGGCCAACAGAGGAAGAGAATAAATGTGCTGAGGCTTTGACCATGGAATCATAGCAAGCTTTCAGAATTCTAAGCAAGGAATTACATTATGGTAGCTTAACCAATAAACTAGAGAGTTTACAATATGTGTGAAATTCAAAATGAATGCACAACAGAGCTGATATGTTAACGTGAGATCTTTCTGAATCTTAAATTGATGCTGTGTTTGATATTTTTACTTCCATAAATATTGCAACACTGTTCCCAATAGCCAGGCAGTAGAGTCATCTTAGGTGCCCATTCATGAATGGATTAAAAATGTGGAATGTATATATGCATATATATACTTATATATGTGTATATGTCTACAATATGTATGTATGGTGTGTGTGTATATGTTTATACACACACATACCAGCATACTATTCAGCCTTAAAAACAGAAGGAACACTCCTGTTGTTTGCCATAACATGAGTGACATTATGCTAAGCAAAAGAAGCTAAGCACTAAAAATCAAATACCACATGATTTCACTTACAAGTGGAATTTTACAAGTCAAACTCACAGGAACAGGTATTGCAATGGTGACTAACAGGGGTTGGAAGGGGGAGGGCTGAAGGCATCTTGGCCAAAGAATACAAAATTTCAAATAGAAGGAGCATTTTCAAAAGATCTATTGTCCAACAAATTGACTACAGGTAACAACCTTGCAACAAAAAGTGTTTGTACAGGAAAAGGAGGTTGAGTTACCACCACAATGATAAGTGTGTTGTGTAGTTAACTTGTTTGAGATATCTACAAAGTAAGTGTTTTTAAGAACATTATTGCACATACAAGAAAATATAATATTGGTTATTCAGTTAAAAAGTTATAGGAGATGGACAAATAGGAGCAGAAAATAAAACTATGTTATTTTGAAAAAAGTCTATACCTTGTATTTTTTTTTTTAATAAACTCTAAACCCAGACCTTGGTTTGTTTTATACAGCAAGGCAAGGCTGCTGCAAACATAGGCAATATATCTTATTTGTGCCTGTAAGCTATACCATGGAGTCCATAAATTCAAAGGGAGAGCAAATGCTCTTATCTCTAGTTTGCCAATTAAGATCCTGCTCCAGCACATTTTTCTGTTTTACTAAGTATTTAAACATCTTGTTCATTGTTTCTCACCTTGCCTACCTAAAATTGGCAAGCAGTGTTAGCCTTACTTAAGAAGCCACATTAGCCAGGGGTCTGGATGAGAAACTACAGATACCCAAAGCTCATGAATGAATGCTTGGGGTCTCCTGTCTAGACTCAGTGAATAATTCAGCTGCTGGAAATCTAGTCAGGATTGTAGGAGAGGTGATTGCTTTTGAACTGCCTTCTTTGTTTTTCTAGAATCTCTCTGTGTCTTAGAGGAAATTGTTTTAAGAGTTTCTGTAAGGTTTGGAACCCAGCCTTCTCTCTGACTCTGTAAGGTTTGGAACCCAGCCTCCTCCCTGACTCTTCTCATGCATTTAGCCAAAAAGTATTTGTGCTCCTATTATGTGTGCCTGTTGGCTTTCAGGTCTATTTCTGACTTTTTTTTTTCTGTTCCCAACCTAACTAATCAGTCTGTCCAGACTGCTCCTGTCAGACAGTGGCTTCTATGCCTCTTACACTGTTTCTCTGGCCCTGGAAGAAGGTAAGCAGCATCTTCCAGCTGCTCTTTTTCCCTGATCATCTCCTTGCTTCTTGTTTGGTTTCTCAGATTTTTCTATCACCCCTTTAACCAACTGTCTGTGCTAAATCCCATCTGTTCAAAAGACCTCCGGGGTTATTTCCTTAGCTCAATCCTGATGTATGCAAACAGCATTTTTTTTCAAGGTACAGAAACTAACACTGATATTTTTCAGGACAAAGACTTATTAGAAGAGACCCTGGAGAGATTGGAGAACGAGTTCCAGAGGTGGGAAAGGAACAGCCTCAAAACAGATCAAAGCAAAGTTTTCCATGAAGCCAGCATCACATCCATGATTGCTTGCTAAGGTATCACCCTAGGCACCACTGATGTCAGGTTCTAGATGCTGCCACTCAAGTTGTCTATTATTGTTTATCAACAGAAATATCTCCGGGTACTTCTTTTTTCTTCTTGATATGAGCTTCTAATTTAGAGACTGAGATAGATATATCTGATTTTCCCAGTACAAGCTGAGTGCCAAACTGCAAGGGAAGCCAGAGAAACTGTCATTTTTAGTCTTATTATGGGAACAATATTGCCTAGACATAGAACAGGGGAATAGATGCTCAGTGGGTATTTTAGTTTGAGTGAGCCTGAGACAAAATTTCCAGTGTGAGTGGCTTGTTTGAAAGAAGAGAAAATTCTAAGAATCACTGACACAAAAGATAAGAGAAAAATTGATGACAAACTATCAAGAAAGTTTTCACTAAGGTGTGTGCCGGGGTGATGTAGGACGTCTTTCTGTAGGCTGTGAATAGGCTTTATTGCCATTTGTTAATAATAATAATAATTAATAATAATAATAATAATAATAAAAGGCTGGTTTGGCCTATGGCAAAGTAGCTGAGAGGCAGGAGGGAATTCCAAGTGGAGATAAGGAGAAGAAGGGCGGAGTCAAGGAGATGCTGCAGGCTGCTGCCCAAGGAAGCAAGATGTAATAGGACACAGGTAAAGACACAGAGCCACATGGCAATACACAGATAAATGAAAATGGATTAAGTTGTAAGAGTTAGTTGGTAATGAGCCTGAGCTATAGGCCAAACAGTTTAATTAATGCAAGCCTTTGTGTGATTATTTGGGATTAAGCAGCTGTGGGACTACGGTCCAGACCTCAGAGCTAGACCAGGCCAGAAAAAAGAAAAACTTAGTCATAATGTTCAGGACCAGGAGCTGAACAAACTTCAAAAAGGCCTCCAAATAAAAATTTAAATCTCTAGTGTGTGTTGATGTGTGTGTGTGTGTGTGTGTGTGTGTGTGTGTGTGTGTGTCCCCTAAGAATCCAGACCAGGGTGTTAGATCCTGAATTACGGGCAGCTGTGAGCCTCCAGGTGTGGGTGCTGGGAAGGGAATGCTGGGTCTTCTGGAAGAACAGAAAGTGCTCTTAACTGCTTGCAATTCTGATGTGTTAACTCTAATCTACAGGCAAAAAGAAGATTGTTCCCGCTAGCCCCGATAACCAATTGACCTTCTCAGCTGAGTAAAATAAACCTACAGAGCTGGAGATAATGTGGTCTGTAAGTCACCTTACGGGGTTTTCACGGTCCTTCAGACGACACAGAAAAGTCATCTCACATCCTCAGCTGTCAGACACAAGCAGCCACACTCAGGTAGAAACTGAGAGACAATGGTTTGGAAAATTTCAAAGGAATTCTTTTTGTTTTATTAATCAGTGTTCTCATTTCCGTTTTGCAGAGTCACTGAGAGAGATCCATCCTCCACACCTGCATTTCCCACAGCTTCCCAACTTGAAAATGGCCCAGAGCAGCATGGATTTAATAACTCTTTAGCTAGTGGTGGGTGCAGGAAGTGCATGTGGGGAGCAGGCAGAAACGCTACACAGGTCATAATGCGAACAACCTGATTTCGGAATGTTGAAGTACAACCACGAGGAAAGCCTTAGGGTCACAAAAACTGTGCTAATTGCAAATAAAATCTTTAAAGAAAACTAAAATGTTCAATTGGTATTAGTGTAGGACTATACATTTTGATTAAATGACATGTCTAGAGATAGCCAAAATGTAATAGCAATAACCAAGGGAAGCTACAATAACTTGCAGTTTTGAAGACATAAACACATGTTTAAATCTGTTGCCTCTCTTAATATATTTGGATCCAGCCAACTGAAGAGTTACTAGACCAACTAGTATGTTTGTTTGTGGCTTTGTGTCACATCTATTTTCCATTCTTAGTCTGTTTCTTCTGGAGGAGGCAGTTGGCCCATAACTTTCAGATGAAGATCTGTAAGAGCAGAAAATCTGCAGACCTACCCACTTATCTGCTACCAATCAACCCACAATTCAGAAGCTTCAAAGTGAGTGAGTACCAGTCCAGATGTCATGTTTTCCACCAAGAAGCTGATTTCTAAACCACTCCTGCCACAGTGCTTATCAACAGGACGGAAAGGGTAACACCCTGTCTACGGATCAAGACAAGAGTCACTCAGCGTCCACCAAGTTAAGGGCCAATGCGGATGACATCTGTAGGGAAGACATAAAATCTGTATCACATGGACTAGGGATAGAAATACATGGCACTGGTCTCCCTGCTGCCCCCTTTAGTCCCATAGTTCTAAGCAACCCCAAAGTGGGAGAGAGGCTTCCAATCCACATTAGCCATGCCAGATGAGTGCACATAGAACCAACAGAATTCTATGTTCCTGTCAATAGAAGCCAATATATAAATGTCTCTTACAGAAAGGCTACGTAGGCCATAATGAACTATTGACACAGCTTTGTGACTTCAAACAGTTGTGCTTCTATTTCCTTCATGTGGAAACACCCTTTATCATCTCTACCTATGGAAATCTTGTGTTTTGAAGAACAACATAACAATATCCACATTTATGAGGAATGACTTATTCAGTACTTCTAACTTTTCTCAGTGCTGATAGTTGTTCAGTTATTCTGTGTTTAGTGTGAGGTGCCTGAAAAATCTAGAATAAAAAAACATCAGCCTGATTATCATTATAATGGTTATCATGATGTATATTTACATATAAAACATTTGGTCAATACACAAAACTCAAAGAGAAATAATGATGGAAGTTCTAAATTAGATTGCCTTTCCTTGTTTGCTATCAGGCTGTGGCTTCCATGGAAAGGAAATGAATATAAAACAGTTTACCTTAAGCCTACATCACTGTTAGCCTGCAACAAAGACATTTAATTGTAACATCACTTCAAAATGGAAGTTTCTCAATCAAGGCAGCCTGCCTAACCTCACAGCACACCACATCAGTGGTCCTCAGCCCAGGCTGAGACCAGAAGCATGGAGGAAACTTTGGACATCACACACGGCTCATTTTCATACTTGACACGTGAGCCAACATCTTCAGAATGTTCATAATTCATAAGACCCCCTAGGCAACCTGGCAAACAGCCAAGTTGAGCATCTTAGCTGATGAATTTTATTATAAAGTGACTGAGATAGTAGAGATGACTCTTACAAGTACAAATGCAAACTGATACACTTGGATTCTATCTATGCTGTCAATACCAGAGAAGACACAGCTCAACTGCTTACTTGTTTTGCTGTTTCAGCACCATGGATACATGTGAAGAGGGATGGCTGAATATTTCAAACTTAGCAAATGTCTGAAATATAAAATATTGACTTAATAGTAGTTTGTAGTCTAAACAACGAAACGTTTGGGAGAACATTTTTGTTGAAATTTATAGACATACAAGTATCATTATACAGAATAAACAGATTGTATTTTTATATTTAGAAATTAAATATATATGTGTGTATATATATATATATAATTAAAGAAAAATAGGCCATGAATTTGAAAGCCAACAAGTGCTGTACATAAAGAGAAAGGGAAAACAATGAATTATAATCTCAAAACTAAAAAAAAAAATTCAACTTAAAGGTGAGAATAAGAGGAACTGATGCACAGATAATGACCTGAGTTCAAGTTCCCAAGTGCCCAGCACTCACAGGAAAAGTTGGTATAGCCCAGAGCCCCAGTGCTGTGGGGCACACACAGGTAGATCCCTGGGGTTAGCTGGTCAAAATCCTAGCCCCAGGATCACTGCCAGAACCTGTCTGAAAGCAATAATATGCTGAATGGTGGAATAGGATGATACCCAGCATCCTCCTCACTTCTGGATGTGTTCAGTGGCCAAGTGTATCTGCACACACAAGTATGCATACACCAAACACAACTGACACATATGATCATGAATAAAAGACAGGTTGTGGGGGTTTTTTTTCATCCATTTTAGAAGATAGTCTGAAAGTCTTGATTTTTACAAATTCTGTTTGAATTTTGTAAGTTTTGCTGTTTTTATAACACTGAAGATTGAACTCAGGGCCTGGTGCACACTGGGCAAGTGACCTATCACTTAGCTCTACCACAGCCTTTTTATTTTACACACTAAAGCTTGTTGTAAATGGTAGTTATGACAAAATAACTTCTTTTTTTAAAGGCTTCTATTTCGTAATGATTTTAACTTCTCAAATGAGGCAAGAATTTAAGTACATTCAAAGAAATAAAAATATATAATAGCGTCTTAAAATGTAGGATCCCTGTAGACATAATTTGTATCTTGTTTTGGGCTAGCAATTCACACCACAAAATGAAAATGGATTTGAGTCCAATGAGCTCTGCTCCTGGGATGTTTCCTGTCAATCATGGCTCCATAGTAGTCAATAAATGCACACTCATTAGTCAGTCTCCTGCTAATGATGGGCTGTATGTCTGCTCCAGTTGGAACCAAGAGCAGTAGAGATAGGAACCAAAGAGAGTTGATTCAACTATAATAAATAAATAACAAGAGAAATGTACTTGGCTTTCAAATGACACATTAAGTGTCACAGCCTTGCAAGAAACAGGGCTGGGAGATAAGAAAGACACTGATGTGCACTGAAGACAGTCATTTAGAATTCCTCTGCAAAACATTCATTTTCATGGATTTTCCTCTGTGCCCATTTTTGTGTTTGAGGTTTAAGCTTAGAAACAAAAAAAACAAACAAAAACCAAAAAGCAGAAACTCACCAGCTCCCGAGTTAGATCAGGCAAAGGGAGACAACTCTTACCCTTGAAATAGATCAATTTACCTATTAAGTTAATATGAATTTCATGGCACACAGGAAAATTAATTTTAAAAGCATAGCTTTGCCAGGCATTAGAAAGACCCAAAGACAATATCAAAATCTTTTAGTTTTAGGAGGAGCAGTTTGATTGATGAATATTAAGATACAGTGAAATATGAATGAAGTCTTTACCATATGGTAACAATAAATGTACTTATGAAGGCCAGAGAATTTGAATGTTTTTACTATAAAGACATGATAAATATTTGAGGGGCTAGATATATTTAATCTGATAAAAAAAATCACATGCACAATTTATACACCTATCAAAATATCACACATCTCATAAACATATCTGATATTTATGTCTGTGTAGTTAAAAATAAATTTAAAATTCAAAAACCTCTGCTTTTCTTACTTAAGAATTTATAGTCCTTCTAATGCATAAATCCTGTCTTTAAAGATTGAAATTGTAATTCTCAGAAGCAGCTATGGAACTAAGAACATCTGGCTAATTATCCATATTTTCACTGCAGATTTGCTCTCTGTAGAGATGGACCCACTGTAGCAGATTAGTTTTTCAAAAGTTGGCCATGTTAGTATTTCTGGTTTCACTTGTTCTTGCAGAATGGTTACTGACCTCCAAGAGGGACAGTGTTTTTCTTCTTCTCGAGTCTGAACATGAACATGACTGCCTTAACTATAGCAATGGAGGAGGGGGGGAATGCCAAGTGACTTCTGTTAGGTCCTATAGTTAATGGAGCAAACTGGCTCTCAGGACAGCCACATTAGCAGCTCTGCTGCCATACTGCAAACATGACAACTACTCATGAGGAAGGTCACTAGTCAGTGCTACAGACACCGTCCCTAGCCAACAGTCGGTAGCCACGGCAGATGTGTATGGGTGTGTGGGTGTCCTGCAGATAGCCCTACTCCCAAGCATTTTCTGCTGTACAAAATGTGCCCATCATGCTTTCACCAAGCTGCAAATGTACAGTAAGATGAATGTCATTCTTGTGCAAAGCCACTCTTCTGGGTGGCTCAGCCCTAAATGGGCTATCTTCAGAGTGATGTTTTAAAATTCCAATGTCATCATTTTTCTCCAAGGCTTAAGTTCACAAATTGATAAACCCTGCTTTTAGCATAAAAATCCACATTCTTGGCATGACTTGTAACTTAGCTTCATACTCATTGTATGTGCCTCTCCCTCACTTTTCAGTCCCCAGAACTTAGAAATGCTCTTCTCCTTCCTCTGGTAATCTTTTAAACTTTTAGCTCTAAACTTAAATGTTCGTTGTCTAGGAAACACAATGTTTTGTCGTCCAGTTCATACTACTTTATTACATTCTAGCTTTCCAGAGTCCCCTTTCACTGTCTTTATATCTGGCTGAAATGACTTCAACATTTTTAAATGTAGTGTCTCCTCAATTTGGGCTTAAGCGCTTATGTAGGTAGGTTTGCAATTGCTCATTCTGTCCAGATCTTCTGGTAGTGAAGGACACAGAAGGCTTGTGAATGGCTACAGTGGGATACTTATGCCACAGAAGATGAAAAATACTACTGATTAGAGGTTTTGTTTCTGGAAATCCAGATGTTACACATTTGCCAGCAGGAACACTGCTTCTCTTCCCATAGTAACACATCTGCCACACCCACAACATTGTGGTACAGGGAAGGCTCCTAATAAATAAAAGGTCAATGAAAGGAAAACAGAGAGAAAAAAGAAAGAATGAAGGAAAGAAAGGAAGGATAGAGAAAGGAAGAAAGAGAAAAGAAAAAAGAAGAAAGGAAAGAAGCAAGAGAGCTGTATTCACAGCATCAGGTGTATGCCTGCAATGGGCACATGGCTTATCTATTTTAAAAATGAGCATGCTTTAGAAAAGCAGTTGCCATTATTTGTTCTTTGTTTTCATGTTTTGTTTTTTTTTCAACAGTAGGTTACAGTGTCTCTGAGTTGCCAGAGTCAATGGCCTACTTGAAGCATGCAAATCATTGTGAGGCACAGATGCTCAGCAGCCAATGACTGATACATCGATACATATAGACCTCAAAACCAAAGATTATCACCCCCCTTCTTCCTCCTCCTCATTTCTACAGCTTCAGAAGAAGCATTGTTTTTCCAGGAGTAGACACATTAATAAAAATATACACAGAAGTACATATATACGATAGAAGTATGTATATGTACGCATAGACACACACAAGCATATGCTGATTTTTTGGAGGGTTCTATATAGATAATCAATATCTCTCTTAAACAGAACTAGAACGGCTGGTGTGAGATGGAAAAGAAACTGTGAGCCATGAAATGCAAACATTAGAGCAACTGAGGCTTTACCAGCTGCTAGGGGTGGATCTGAGAGCTACCGAATGCTCACCTCCAAGGTTAACCAACCACTCACAGAAACAGAAATGACTTGAACACATTAGGCCCAAAGCCAAGAAAGTATGATAACAACAGTGTAGGAAGGCAACAGCTGTTCTCTTAAGCCCATCTAGGGACATTATTTAAGCACTGTGCTCGGCGTTTCAGGCCACTGACAATTATCATAACTTAACAGAGTGATAGGTATACCCATGGAACTTCTTCAGATTCCACCTCCACTTAAAACTACCGGTGGTGGTAGTGAAGGCATGGATTTTTCATTACTTTATTTCAGGGAAAGAACAGTTAATGCCTGAGGGCAGAGCCCAGGTTTAGGAATCTGAAAAGAATCTCAGGAATGCACCTGACAGCCAATAGATCCAAAAGTTAGTTTGACACTGAAAGTTCAGCCATTAGATTCAGGACTTGGATTCACTCCAAAAATTTAGCCAATAGCTACTGTACCCTATACCCCTTTACCCAATCCTGAAATGCCAAAACGTGTAGCATGCAGGTTACATATGCTTTTCTTTAAAACCCCCTTACCTCTGGGCTCATGGCCAAAACCTGGGTTTGTTTGAACCTGTCCAAAACAATAAACTGACTCTTGTGTGTTTACAACAGAACCCAGCTCCCTGTTGGTCTTTGGGGGTCCCTCGACAGGGTACAAACAGTGGTGACGCATGTCTTTAATTCCAGAACTCAGGAGGTGAGGTTTGAGGCCAGCTTGGTCTACAGAGTGAGTTCCAGGACAGGCTCCAAAGCTACAGAAAAACCTTGTCTAGAAAAACAAAACAAACAAACAAAAAATTACAAGTGTTTTCCAACACAAGCATATACTGCCAGTTAACTTTCTTTTGGGCTCCCAGAAAACTATAGGTTTCTACTCCTGGGGTCTAGACACGGACTAGATCAAAGACAGTGGTGCTGATGTTGATTTCTTTGCTGGTTATTTTTTGTAATTGCCTCTTTCCAATGCTGGTTAACAAACAAAATTTTTTGAAAATGTTTTTGTGAAACTCCAGGAAGTACTGGAAAATTTTTGTCTGTCTCTATAGGAAATCTCATCATGTGGTGATTAATGCTTTAGCCAGAAGCAACCCTCACCTCTGCAAGCATATGCTCTGTGATACCCATCACTAATGTCCACTACTCAAAATACACCCTTCACTCCTAAAGAATTTTATGCCAACGGTACTGGGAAACTATGAGAAAGCCTTGCATCCTTATATTTCCCATGGAACCCAAAGAAATTGGCATTAAAGGAACGTCTGAGAAATTTGTATAAATAAGCTGAAAAATGGCTTGAAGACCAGTAAGATGACTCACTGGCTAAAAGCACTTGTTATATTTAACTAGTAACTCTGGAACCAGAGAGAGAGAGAGAGAGAGAGAGAGAGAGAGAGAGAGAGAGAGAGAGAGAGAGAGAGAGAGAGAGAACACTAGAGAATTAGCTGGGTGTGGTGGCATATACCTTTAAATTCAGCACTCAGTATGCAGAGGCAGAGGGGCAGTCAGGTTGACCCTGATCTGTTAAGTAGACACGCCAGACTCTTGTCTGGATTTGAAACCGAGCATCCGAATACTATCAGATTCCAGATTTCCTTCTCCTAGACTATTTATATAAACTGAATAATGCAATACACAGTCATTTGTGACTGACTTGCTTTACTTAGTGAAATGTTTTCAAGGTTAGTCATATTTTACATCACTATACAGTATATCACCATGCAGTCACTGTTGTGAGCTCTGTATCTTCCTGGAATGAACTTAAATATTCAAATTTTTTTTCTTGTCCTTAGATGCTATCTTGTCACTTGTTGTTTGACAAGGGACAATGTATGAAAACTAGTGCCTCAGTGTATGTTGTACAATGATGCTGAGAAGTATGTCGGCAGGGGTTTTATTGTGTGAGCATCACAATGTGTACTTAGAAAAGCTGGGTGGTATAAATAGCCTTCTATCTATGCTGGCTAATGGTATATGTGTGCATGGCAGAGTTGTTGCTCCCAAGGAAGCTATGGCTAAGACAATGTAAGTTAAACCAAGCACAAGAGAAAATGATCCAGTAGATGTAGTGAATACCCAATTTATGAGACTCTGGCATGCATAACACAGTATACTGTTTGCAGTAAACTTTTTTTATAAGTAGAATAACTACATGTTAAATAATGACAAAAATATAAGAGAGGAAATGCATAAACCAAAAATCTAGTCATTTATTAACAAGTGCTGTTACTATACCCAACTATGTGCATTGTAAGTCTCTATGAATGTAAACACAATAGTTTTGGGTGTACCACTACAAACATATGACTAATTCATTGCATTAAGAACTTAGAGTAGCTTCATCATCCCTAGGTGACAGGAATTTTTCAGCTTTGTGATAATCATCCTTAAGCATGGTTTTGTCATAAAAAAGTATACATGATTTATTGAGTACCATGTTGTGTTTGAATACACATACTCGTTGTGCAATGCTCAACACCAAGTAGCTGTGTTTAGCTCCTAAACACTTACTATTCTTTGTGGTGAAGATGTTCATAGTCTTTTCTTCTATAATTTTGAAATACACAATGCAGTGTCTTTACTGTCAGCCTATGCAATGGGACACTAGATCGTTCTCCTAGCTGTCCACTTGCTACTCACCACATCACTTCTCCTGTCCCTGACTCTCCCCAGACTTCAGTGGTCACTACTCTATTCTCGACTTCTGTGGGACCAATAATTTTTTATTTCACTGAGGAAGTTCATGCAATATTGTCTTTTAGTGTCTGATTTATTTCATGTGACATAATGACCTCTAGATTTCCTCATGTCGTTGCAAATGAAAGGAGTACTGTCTTTTAATGGCTAAAGAGCATTATATATATACTCCATTTTCCCATCTATCAGGTGAGAGATAACTGTTGTTTACATTTCTTAATTATTGTGAATAGTACAACAGGAGTATAGGTTCTGTTCAGTGTCCTGACTTCTATCAATTAGTAAAAGCTTAAATTCATCAAGTTATTTTTCCTGGTCACAATGCATTAAAATCAAAATTTGATAAAGCGAAGACTTTAAAAATCATAAAGATACATGAAAATTAATGCTAAACAGGTCAAAAAGGAAATAGAAAAACTTCTTGGAACAAATTAAAATGGAAATACAATGTATAAAAAGCAAAACTGATACTAAGAAATTTATAGTAATTAATATCTCAATTCATTACTACATTAAAAATCAGAAAGATCTCAAAGAATGTACCACTGTTCCATATAGACCAAAAATAAGAGCCCTGCAAAGCCAGATGACTTTCTAGTTTCTAAGGGACAGAATGGGAAAGAGAAGAGCAGAAATCAATGAAATTGGAAAGGAAAGCTTCACAAAAGATCAACAACATTAAGTTGTTTTCTGAGAAACATAAACAAAATACTAATGAACCCTTAGCTAAAGAAAAGAAGAGTATAGGCTCAAATAGAATTAGAAACAAAAATAGAGACATAATGATTGACAGTATAGAAATAGGATAGGCTACCAGAAGCAAATATAAACAAATATATTATGTCATTTGGCTGTAGAACAGCCCTGCGTTCTTTGTATCATTAACACCTTTGTCTTGTGGGTAAAGAAACTTTTCCCAAATCACAGAGTTATGAAGTAGAAGAGCCAAACAAAATTTGAAAAAAAAATTAGATTTAAAAATCCTAAGCTTTGGTTTTTGCCAGCTTCACACAAACCTATAGTTATCCAGGAAGTGAGAATCTTAGCTGAGAAGACGTCTTCATTAAGACTGGCTGTACATTGTCTTAGTTGGTGATTGATGTGGAGGGGCCCAGATCACTGTGTGTGGTACCCTCCCTGGGCAGGTGGTCCTGGGTGGTATAAGAAAGCAGGTTCTGAAAGCTGAGAGGAACGAGCCAGTAAGCTGTGTTCCTCCATGGACTCTGCTTCAGTTTCCTCTTCCAGCTTCATGCCTTGAGTTCCTGCCCTGACTCTCCTTGATGATGTGCTGTAATCATCAAGGCAAAAATCATCTTTTCTCCCGAGGTGCTCTTGGCGTTTACCACATTAGAAAGCCTAAGATGGATATGAAATGCCTTCTTGAACACATTGCCTTCTCCTGACTCTGTTTTACCAAC
The DNA here is from genome assembly GCA_004025045.1 of Sigmodon hispidus. Lineage (NCBI taxonomy): Eukaryota > Metazoa > Chordata > Mammalia > Rodentia > Cricetidae > Sigmodon > Sigmodon hispidus. Next base: position 45,977 of record PVIH01003927.1, read on the forward strand.
TCCTTAGACATATTCTCCAGAGCTCTGTGACTCATTCAGCCCCGTCTCATACGTCCTGTCTCTTTATAGAGTTTTGAGCTAAGCTCTGATACTTTTATAGTTATTATTCTCCTATTTGTCCATATTGGCTTGAATTCTGCCAAATATAACAAAATGGCAGAGCTTTATGAACTGCCCCAGAAGCCATCTTTCTGCACCAGACCTCTTCCCTGTACACAGGGAAAAAGTGGCATATAAAAGGTTTTCTCTATCTCACCCCAGATGACCATCACATCACTTTTGCTCACATAGCCTCCTATGGAGTGTGCAGTGTCTGGATATGCTTTTGTTGAAGGGAGTAGAAAAATGATGCAAATTTTTATTTGGGGTTGTGTGTGTGTACAAAAATTCCATTATCTCCAAACCACAGGAACCAGAATCACATCTGGCAAAAGAAATAAAGCTGGAGATGTAAGGAATAAACTGATTAGGAGAAGCCGTGAAAACAGGCAGCTGCGTATTAGGTTTGATGTGGTAGGACCCCTTGAGGGTTTCAGAGGATGGGAGTGATGTGAAGAAAACAGTGACTGAGAGAGATGAAATATGAGCAGGAAGAATCCGAGGGATGCACTAAACACTGAAAGGAAGGAGTAATCCAGACCCCAGGGAGGTGAAGAAAGCCAGGGTGATGGGAGAGAGAGGTAGGAATTCTGTACAAATTAATTAACACATAACCACCTCTAATTCACTTCACTACCAAGTTACTACCTAGGATTATTTTTTAATGCTCTCACTGTATTTGAGAATGCAAAATAAACCCATGAGGAACTGAATACTTTCATTAAAATGATAATAAAATTTTCATCTCTGTGAATATAATAGTTGAATATAACAGTTTAACTGTCTGGGCACCCTGCTGAGCAAATACGCTTCATCATGAGCATTTGGAAGAGTTTGTTGGGAGGAAATGGGTTTCAGGAAAATTTACATTTTATCCCCTTATTCACAGAATAAACAAGCACAATGAAAATGGATTAAGTTTTGAACCTTGCCGATGAAGCCAACATGGCCATAGAGAAGATGTCAGTTTCAGCCTAAGATAGTGCTGAACTTAATGTCCTGTACCCCGAAAGCGTCCTCCCCAAGCTGCCCTCTGCAGTAGGGGAAAGAATGAGTTACCTGTCAAGTGGGGGAGCCCACATGCTTTGCCTCTACTTGAGTCAGGAAATTCTATGTCCTAAGCAAGCCCATTCTCTGATTCTGAATACAATTCTAAATGCCCCAGAGACTCACAGGTTATTTGCATTATAATCTTGAAAAAAATATTTGAAGCTATCTAAATCTACAGTATAAGAATTATTTTCAGAATGTACCCAATTTTTTGCCAATTAAAACCAAAGGAAACATAGGGGTCGAATATTAAAACAGGATTCCTTGGGTAAGAACAGAGGTGAAGAGCCCTGAATGCCATCTACTCATTCTCTGTCCCTCTGCCCTTCCCCGATGTGCGTACACTGGACCAAAAGCTAAGCAGGATCTTGGGGCTCCAGAGAAAACTATCTACAAAATATGAATCTAGTCTGTCTGACTCTGTATCTGTTATTGTCTTGCTCTGTATCTCTGTTTCAGTCTGTCTGCTTCTACCTCTGCCTCTTTCTGTCTGTTTCTATCTCTGTCTGTCTGTCTGTCTGTCTGTCTCTGTTCCTCCTTTCTTGTGTGTGTGTGTGTTTCTTGGTACCAATAAGAAACTATGACCCAGACTCATAAAACAGGACACCTGTGGGCACACTGAATATCTGGAAGCTACATTCTAACAGTACATAGAATACACCTAAATACATAGAATATTCATTTACTTGTTTTAATACATGAACTCACAAGGACAGAACCATCAGTTTGCACACCATGGCACTCCCCAAAACAAAGCAAATTTGTGTCTCTACATGTGTTTCAGATCTATGGGGATATGATTTATCAGTAGTGGGGTTACCTTAGAAGTTTTGGAGTTGTGGAGAAAGGGAACAGACAATATTATCCTAAATTGGATTATAATGGAATAAAAAATAAGATTTTATTTTGGGAAATCTTCTCTGCATTTGTATACAGATAGCTACATAGATACAGCATATATGTGTGCTAGTTTTCCATGTAAAGTATACCTTTTCCTGTGAGTATAGAGAAAACACTGTTAAACCCATCATCTTAAAGAGGCTTTTGTTAAAGTGTACTCTGAAACATTGTTCACGACAGAGGACAATGAGGTACAACCTAAGCCCCCGAAGAGTGGCTAAACATGTAGATGTCTAAAACATGAATTCTAGTTGGTATTTAATGAAAACTCAGAGGCTGATATTGAGGAAAAGCTGGAATATCAGAGAGGAAACAGACCACAGCCAATTCTCTCACCCAACCAATTTCTCAGGGTAAAAGCTATCTTCAGGGGTCCTCTGTCTGGCTGGTTGTTTCTACAGAATACCTGAATGTCTGCCTATGCCTGCTTTAAATATCTTCCTGCCCAGTTGTTTCACTTCCAGGTTCAACTCTGCATCATAATCCTAGAGTCAGGATTAAAGGTGTGAGCTACTACTGTTTGCTTGTTGGGCCTTGAACTCATGGAAACACAGAAAGATCTCTGTCTTCTGAGAGATAGGATTAATGGTGTAGGACACCACTCAGTCATTTCTATACCAGAATTAAAGGCATGAGTTACTACTCTCTGACCCTCATGGCTTGACTGTAGGTGATTCTGTTCTCTGATATTCCAGGCTTATTTTACTAAATATAAAATATATCACTACAGTGGTCTGTTTGTAAAATACGATTCCACAAATCAGTTCAATGAATGAAGCAGAAACTAAATTGCTAAAACACTCATATGAAATTTTAAAACAAGCTGTAGAATAACATGTACTGTGTGTTTTCATGAAGTTGTATTCAGTAAAATGACAGCAATAACTCACCTTACTGTTACATGGACACAGGAAGATGTGTAAGCTAAATGGAGTACTTACCTTTGGGGAGGGAACAGAGAACTGGGACGCAGGAGCTGTCCTTCTTTCATGCTGTGCCAAACTGGCATTAGATACAATTTGTTATTATATTCAAGTTGGTTGCAGATGTAACCATAAAACATTTTCTTAAGGCACAGGTAGTGGCCTGAGGCCCACAGATTGATGGCTCGGGAGGGATCTACCATGAGTCTAATCCCATCTTTTTCTCCATGACTCTGGTGAGATCAGCTTGCAGAGTGAAGAATGTGAATCACGTGGGTCCAATCTTAGTAACTTCTTTTTACCTGGGAGATACTATTCCCCACAGTCCATCAAGGCCACACCTGTTCTGGTCAGAATCAGCCCAGAGCACATTTGCTCTCTGAAGGCTGAGCTACTATTTCACTTGCTCTCACTTGGCTCTGTGTTCCAACTTTGCTCAAATCCTAAAACAAAATGTTCAAACTGTTGAAAGGTCAGTGGAGAGAGAATCTAAATATGAAAAGAAGATTTGACATGAGAGGGAGGGAGAGAGAATTTGGGGGAGAGAGGCATCTTTGTGTGGGGAAACAGACAAACTCATAGGAAGCAATCAGTTTAAGTCAGAATATTTTTGAGATCCTGGAAAGCAACTGCAGACTGCTTTATATAAAAGGAGTAACTACACGTTATATAGAGTAGTATGTTATAGCCTTTAATCACAAATTAACTTTTTTTTCTAGTCTATCTTAAGCCCAAAACAACAGACAGCAAACACCTTGGCCATGACTGGAGACTGGCACGGGGAGATTTATGATACTTTGGGGAAGTTCCAGGCAGGGGTTTTATCGCTGTCACCTTTATGCCTTCCAGATTACATAAGAGCCTCTGACTTCTGCTTCTCTTTTTGCATCAAATGCTTAGTATAACCTGCAGGTCAGCCTCTGATTTTTCAAGTGGGTAAGCTGAGCTTTCTGATGTTGCAAGGTCAATGCTGGCAGCAAATGAAGATGACCCTGGGGGTTTAGGGTCCAGAGCAGATCAGTCCACAGGGTTAAGAGAAACTGTCTTCAATTGTATCTTGGGACTATTTTATGCCCTAGGAAGGCCTCCCTTGCCATGACTGTGAGTACAGTCCTTCTAGAGTGCTGCAGACCTTTCAGAACCATGTCCTTGCTCCTGCAGCTGAATCAATAGCCACTGGCAGCAGCTTAAGTTTACGGAGCGCAGAATTTAACAGCTACCTCCTCAGTATTCACCACCATCTCAGGAAGGTTCTGCCACTGCTCTGTGTTGCACATGAACCACTGAGATACATGTGGATTCAATCACATATCTTAGCCTCAGTGTCAGAAGCAGGACTTAACAGTCTGGCCTCTTAAGTTCCATGTGTGCTGAGTCTCATAATGATGATTAAAATAATAGATGATAAAGGTCAGGAGAAGACTCTTGGGAGAAAGTGTTTGCTGTGTGATCCTGAAGACTGGAGCTCAAATCCCCAATACCCACATAAACGGAGAGGTATGGCACCCTGTGGTGGAATGTTCTGTATGCTGTAAATAAAGGACTGTTTTGGCCTATGTGGAGCACTGTAGAAGTGGGTGGAGAATCAGAGCACAAGCAGGTAGGAAGAAGGGTGGAGTTCGCCAGTCTCCATCCGACCCCCGAAGAAGACAAACATGTAAGAAACAGGTGAGCCATGGGCTGCGGGCCATGGGCTGCGGGCCACGTGGTGGGAAGATAAATGGAAATGAGTTGAATTAAGATGAAAGAACTAGCTAGTAATGTGCTTAAGATATGGGTCAAACAGTGTAAAGGATATAAGCGTGTGATTCATTTCTTTGGGGGACAAAAGCCACTGCGCACCAGGTTACAAACTCTAGTGCCAAACGGGCTGGGAAAACTTACTATAACAGCACCCCTTCTGAAATCCCGGTATTAGGGCAAAGGAGACAGATGGTCTCCCCCCACGCAAACTGGCTGGCTAGATCCATTAAATCATCAAGCTCCAAGTTCAGCAAGAGACCTTCCTTTAGTATGGACAGAGGTGGAGAAACACACATGACATGAACCTCTGGCTTCCACATACATGTGCAAACTCATACATGAGAATAGACACATGCTCACTACACACATGTTTACATATACCCATATAAAAATGTTTTGAACATGAAGAGCTGCTGAGAAAATACAGTAGAATGTTTTGGGGGGAGCCTCGTGGACCCTACTTCTGCTGGCAGACTTCCTGGTAGAACACTTCCACACACCACTGTTAATAAAGCCACATCACCCAAAGCCAGTAGTCTGTTTGGAATCCTGTTTCCCCAGAATGCCTACCTCACAAGTATAGTCAGGACCTCACAGCACCCGTGTGTATTTCTCCCTACCTAAATCACAATTAATTTCTGCTATGGCACCAACCCACTACACAACCCCTTCAAAGGATGGGAAAACAGATGGACTTAGAGATGATGTCAGGTAAACATCAAAAGTCTTCAATGGCCACATGCATTGCTACTGCCAGCTAAGTATATTTAGGTATTCTGGTGTCATTTTCTTTGTCTGTGAAAAGAAAAATAACAGTGAGCACATAGGAAGGTGGAAGTGAGCCACAGAGGTGCAGTGATCACCACACGGTAGGCACATGAGAATCTGGTTTTGTCTGTCCCATAAAATGAAGAGGTTATACCACAGTGACCCACTCATCTGTGAAAGTGCTGCATAGAGCCAGAAGAAGCTTCCTTTGAAGTGTGACCAACCATTATCTTGGGCAGGTGACAATCTCTATTTTATATTCCATCTGGAATCCCCAAGCGCTCTCCCATTTTTGCATTTTGTATTTTTGTGTCCCAGGTTTAGGAGAAACAAATCCAAGGTATCTGAAGACGTAGGTTGGGTACTTCTTGGCAACTTTATCATTCTAAGGTGGATGACCACACTTTTAAAGTCCCGCAGTCACAATGGGAAGGTAACAAGCTGCCTAGAGAAACCATGGTTCCAACTGCCAGAAAGTTCGCATCAGAGAAAAGAGAAGTGGTTTCTTACCATAGTTGGTAGAGATCCAGCTTAGAAACAGGGATGGTGGCATTCCAACACTTTGCTCTGGGTAATGGCAGACAAATGAGGTGTGCAAGACAGAATGACCTTTGAGGGAGACTGTGGTCCTATGACCTCATGTGACTGCTTCTCTGATAAGTATCACTTGAAAATGACGCCAAGCATGAGCAGCTGTGGCAGGCTGTGAGCCACCCCAGGCTGCATGCCATAACCCCGAGGCCCTTGCTGCCTCCCTTTTTTTTTTTTTTTTGCAAAGGTCTCTCCATGGGTAGCCACCAGCAGGAGACCTGTCTGATGTGATAGCGGGACTTTCAAGGAGTGGCTGGAGCATGGCCTGGAAGCAGCTGTATGCCAGCTCAATGCTCTGCCCCCTCCAGCACAAAACTGACCCCCCACTCCAAGCAGCCCTAGCTTTGTATTGGAAAAACTAGTCCCCTGGGGAGCTGTGGCTGGAAGTGATGGATTTATTTCCAGTGGCTTGAATGGACAGAAGGTGATTAATCTGGAAGGGCATTACCCACCCACATGGACCCAGCAACCGCGTCCTCTGGACTCTGACAGCTACAGCAGATGATAGAAAACTCATAATTCACACTGTATTACACAGAGCTCAGCCATCAGCCTAAGCTTTGTGAGAAATAAGGAGCAGAGATGCCACGGCTGCACAGACAGGGTGTCACCAAACCCCTGCAGTATATACTCATTCAACAGCCATCTGTCCCTTGCAGCAAGTAAAGCTCCACCCCTATTTATTGCCTCCGCACTGCTCCTTCTATCCTTCGTGACCTGATCCTCTGGATTTTCTCAATTTTTTTTCCCTGCCATTCAAATCTCATTTCAAATACCACGTTCTTAGATGTTGGTGCCCACAGCCTCCCTTAACTTACCAGCACAATACTCTAGCTCACATTATGTAACATGGTCCCTCACTGCCCAGAACAAGTCTATTCATTTCATTTCTTGTTTACTGCTTTGTTCCTTCTGTAATATAGAGAACCAACATCTTCACCATCTGCCATGAGCTCTGGAAAAAGTCGAGTGAGGAGGATGAACAAAACTCAGTTTAATTAATTCATGAATTCCCCGTTAGAACATCAATGCAGAGGCATAAAGAGTTTTTCTGTGCTCGGCAGCAGCAGGAAGGGGTCAAGGCTGCAAGAAATCTCAGCACCCACTTTGGGACATCTTATTGTTTTTTCATGAGCCCTTACTCCTGTCTCCTAACAGGGATTGATTTACTCTGAGTCATAGTTGTCATCCCCTGGCACCCATGTGTTTGCTACATAACTCTTCTGCTTGGGAATGCTTTGGTTTTCTAAGGAAGAACAACAATAATCAAGATATGATTTCAACAGAGAGGTTATCATTTTTTCTCAAATAAGAAACAACCAGAAATTTTCCTGTTCCATTGTGAGGGGATGGCCATAGGGGACCATGGCACCACCTTCTTTGTGCCTTCTCTTGCTGCCAATGCCATATGGCTTGTATCCCATGTCTGTCACATCAGGATCACAGACAGCTGATGCTCCAGCAGACATCATGTCTGCATCCCCAAGAAGAAAAGACAAAGTGAAGGTAGAAAGAGCCATGCCAGGTAAATATGTCCCTTGACATAAGGAAAATGAAAGCTACCCAGAATTATATCCAGCCATATTCCGGGTAGAACTAGATCACATGGTCAACCAGTGAGAGAGTATGAACACCCATAAGAATGGACTCTTTTCCCTAAGGTTGAGCTGTTGCCAGTCTCCTGATTAAGTCAGAGTATTCATCGGAAAGATGAGAATGTTACCTACTGGATATGCTACAGCTAAGTAGACAGGAGCAGGCATTCAATCTCAAACTGGGCTTAGAAAATCCCCTTGCTCAAAAATTATAGTCAAGGTACAACACAGCATTTGAGTTTTAAAGACCTCCTTATGCTGTCATATTTTAAAACCTTCAGAGAGTGTATCAATTCTTTAAATTCTGTCTTTTGCCTTATTACCTTTCTGCAAAGGTATCTTCTTAGCTTAAGCTAGTTCAATGTGGCCTCTGCAGTCAAAAACCAAAGGGTCTTTGTAAAGAAGTGTTTACCTGCTAGCTCTGTCCAGTGATGGTCCTACCTCCCTAGGCAGCTGCACGTCTCACTAGACCAAATGCTGCTTCTCCAGGGTGACATAGGCAGTGTAGACATTATGTCATCAGCTCAACAACATCCTCCTCTTCACCTTCAGACAGTGTGTGCTGAGCTTGCACAGAGAGACAGGCCTTGTAGATACCAATGACTGGGTGCGGTAGGGGGTTGTGGCTGAGGAGGGTGTGACTCTCACCAATGAAGCACAATGAGAGCTGAGTGACAAAGGCCAAGGCATTCTGTGCCTTCTAGCTGCTAGCCTAGGGTCACCTGCTTTTCGAGGCCAAGCTCATACTGACTCATAATGCCACCACTCCCATGATTAGGAGAGACCACCAAAGGATGCAAAGCCTTGGAGCATAACTCTGGATACTCTCCCTTTCACCCCTTGCTCAAAGCCATGGCAACATTCTGTGTCATAGCCTTAGTATTTTCCTTTCCTGTTAAGGTCTTGCTGTGTCTCCCATGAACTTGACAAACACTTCATTTCAATGTACATCTGGGTCTTAAGCTCCTGTAGATTTTTAAACAAGATTTCTCAAAATGTGTTTCCTGCAGAGTTTATATGAATAAATGGTGTCTTGGTCAAGAAACTCTTGGACACAGCTACTTAAATTAAAATCACTTCTTTAAAACGTTTTAAAACATTCTACATTCTAATAGGCACAAAGGTATCAGAGAAGGGTGAAATATATGGCATTTTCCACACCTGTTTAGTCACTGAAATCTTTTTCCTTGGCATACAGTGAAAGTCTAATACTGTTGAGAAATTGCGAACTCTCCAGTCCATGGCATGAGCTGGGACAGTTTCAATAATTCCCTTGAGAAACATCAGTTTGGGGTCATAGCCAGGTACCAAGTGTTGATGCACAAACAACACTCAGCTCAGAGGAGATATTGCTAAAATTCCTTTCCTTTTAGACCACATCCTCCTCCTGGTTCCAGTGATAAACTGAGGTTCAGTTCCATTAAGGTTCTCCCTAGGGAAGTGATGAGTTTATTAGGCTTACTTACAGAGCATGGGGGATGGGAATCTAAGCAGCTATGCTGGAAGATCTGTACCCAGCATGAAGACAACTCCTCCATGACTGTATATATGGAGTTCTCGACTTCCATCCTTCCCCACCTATATATTCTATCTGTAGATTGACAAATCTCTCGAGCCCACAGGTATCAGAATAACCATTCTGTGGTGGAAATGTTCTCTGTATGCTGTAAATAAAGGACTGGTTTGGCCTATGTAGAGCACCATAGAAGTGGGTGGAGAATCAGAGGACAGGCAGGTAGGAGAAGGGCGGAGTTAGTCAGTCATCATCCGAATCCCGAAGGAGGAACATGTAAGAGGTACAGGTGAGCCATGGGCCATGGACCATGTGGCAGACAGATTAATGGAAATGGGTTGAATTAAGATTAAAGAGCTAGCTAGTAATGTGCTTAAGATATGGGCCAAACAGTATAAAGTATGTAAGTGTCTGATTCATTTCTTTGGGGGACAAAAGCTGCCGTGGGTCAGGTTCCAAACCTCTGGGCCCAAACAGGCCCAGGAAATTTTCTACAATACCATTCAGCTTAGAATTAATGACAGAATGTTTGGTCTATAGCCCAGGCCTATTACTAACTAGCCAATTCATCTTTCATTAACTCATTTCTATTGATCCATGCATTGCCACATGTCTCATGGCTTTACCTGTGTCCCATTCATCCCCTGCCCCAGGCTTGCACCATTTCCTCTGACTCCACCTTTCTTCTTCTTATATCTCTCTTTGGTTTTCTGCCTGGATGTCTCTTGTCTTGCTATAGGCCAAAACAGCTTCTTTATTATCCAATGGTAGCAACACCTATTCACAGAGTACAGAAAGACCATCCCATAACATTAGTGTTTCCTAGAGATGTACATGCAATTAGGGCAGAATTGCATATGATTAGTCATCGGGAGGAAATGTGTAGCTGGATACTCAGTTAAGGGTTTCATGACACTTTTTTCACCCTCTTTCCCCTAGAAAATAAAGAATTAACAAGCCCAGTTGTGACAACCTTTGGCAAGCAGACCCAGCTGCTGGAAAAAAAAAAAAGGTAGACAGTCTTATAAACAGGAGATAAGAGGTAGTCTATTCTGAAGTCAAATATGAATGAACATGGTTGAGAAACACAAAGTTAAGTTACTTCCAATATTGTGACAGTTTGATGGTGTTTTATGGTAACAGAACAAAGAGAGTCATGAATAAGGACACTTGACAAACGCATCCATAGAAACATCAAGCCAATGGATTAAAGTAAAAGCAGAAACATGTTGCAGCCTCAGGCTATATCTGACAGTTTTTTTGGTTGGGAACTAGTGTCCTGGCTATACCATACAAATAGCTTTCCCAATGGTCACAAAGCTGTTAGGTCTGGCACAGAGCCAGGCAACAAATGACTATTAAGAAAGCTAATGATGAGCCCAAGATGATTTGCAGTTATAATGTAGACCTGCAACGCCACAACCTTCCACAATCATTAGTGTTCTAAGCATCCTATTAACTCTGCAGAAGGTTCAGCTGAAGGTGTACTTTTCTTCTGGATACTTCCATGTTCCCACAAGAAACATGCTCTGTGTTATGGGTTAGTTTAAAAAGCTTCTTAGAAGCACAGAGGGGTCCCAGCTGTACAGCACTGCTGCTGTGCCCAGTGAAGCCACACACATTTAAGGAGACTTTTTCCTGTTTAGAGCCACATCTTCAAAGAGATCATTTGGTCCAGCATAAGAAAAGTATCCTTCTTACCAATGTGCAGATATGCCTCTCAAAAAGGCTGCCCTGACACAGCTGCCTCTCTCTGATGGTTTAAGTATCCTTTCCCTGACAAAACCATTCTAGGTGAATTTAGTGCCTATATTGGCTCTGGTCCTGCAAAGGCTATATTCAAAGGATATAAGAAAGGAGAAAAAAGCTTGCTTCCATGGAAGATCTTTTCTCATAGGAGTAAAGAAAGTCAAAGGGAGAAAAACAGATACAAGTTTATTATCACAATTTATGAAATAATTCTTAGAAAATTATGCCTACAAATTTCAATAGCATCCATCCACCATGGAGTAATGAAAAGTTCATGTTTATCCTCAAAATGAGCATTTCTTGGCTATATTAATAATAGTTATTTCTGCCTAGGATTTGGTTTGTCTTTATTTTCGCCTAAATCTAATTCTTTGAAGTGTCTGCAAAAAGTCTTAGTTCTAACTGCATTCTGGTACACTTTCCCAGGGTGAAAAAAAGATGGGAGATGAGAACACCAAAATCAGTATGACAGGAAATAAAACCTAACAAGGGTGTCAGAGGACTGAACTTCTCTTTAGACAGATGATGTTAGGGATAATTTAGTCCTTCTCCATCTTCCCCAGAATCCACCATTGAAGTTCTGGTCCTCAGTAGAGGACCTTTTTACAGAGGCAATCCAGTTAAAATGAGGTCATTATGGTTGTCTATCACCAGTATCACTAGTGTCCTCAAATTGGGAGGAATTTGGACACAAATAACATAAACAAAGATCTTGTGGGCAGACATGGAGCCAAGACAGTTATCAGGGAGTGAAGAGAGAGTTGAACAAAATCTCTCACACAGCTCTTGGGAGGAACAAGCCTGTCAAGGCCTTGACTTTGGACTGCCATCCTCCAGAATTACAAGACAGTAAATTACTCTTTAAACAAGTTGACTTGCAGAATGTTCTCAAGTTAACCCTGATAAACTAACGTAGCTGAGCCTATTAGTTACTTTTGTTGCTGTGATAACACACCATGGCTAAAATCAACTTAGTGCAGACAGAGTTTATTCTGGCTTATGGTCCCAGATAAGAGCCCATGAATGGCAGAGGAGGCACGGCTGTATCAGTCTGCCAGAGCAGGGAGCTGAGAGATCTTGTCTTCAACTGCAAACACAAAGCACAGACACAGAGACAGAGACAAAGAGATTAAGGAACTGAAGTGGGGCAAGGCTATGAATCCTCAAAGCTCACCCCATGAATCTACTTCCTCCAGTAACCCTCCACTTTCTGAAGGTTCCATAACCTCCTGAAACAGTCCCACAAAACAGGGACAAGAGTTCAAATTCTTGTGTGTCTACTGGGGAGATGTTTTACTCAAAGCACCATATACAACTAACTCCTTGGTTCTCATAGGCCCTGGGCCTTATAATACAAAATGCATTCATTCCAGTTTCAACAGTTCCTATAGGCTTCTGCCATCTCAATGTTAATTTCAAATCAAAAGTCTCCTTTGAGGCTGAAGGTCATCTCTTAACTGTTACCCCCTTGCAAAAAGAACAAATGCAACTTACATACTTTGGACATACAATGGCACAGAATATATACCACCAATCTGTAAAGGAGGAATGGGAACACAGTGACAAGATGCTGGACCGAAGCAAGACCAAAATGTAGCAGGGCAATAACCAAATCCTCTAGCTTTGTGGGTTCTATTTTCAAAGGGGTTTTACTCTGCAACATATACCCCCCAACACACACACACACACACACACACACACACACACACACACACACACACACACACACACACTCTCATTCCACTCTCTATATGAAGTTCTTCTCAGCAGAATTTTCTCAGCTTTGATATCTCCAATGTCCTGAGGTCTTTCTGGAAAAATTAGGATTCACTTCCACAGCTTCATACAATGGCTTCTCATGAACTAATGGCTTTCCCAGGTCATCAGCTTGCAGAGACTCCAGCACTACCACACAGTGCCTAACTCTAGCAGCATTTTGAAAACATGGAGAGAGAATCCATCTCACCCCTGTGCCTCCAAAGCCAGTATCACATAGACAACACTGCCAAGTTTAGCTAGCAGCTTGAGCTGGACCCTGCCCGCCTTCAATCATATTTGCAACAGCTTTTATATATTGAAGCAATTGCTTTCTAGTAATAAAAAATCCTTAATTCCTAATTCTTTCTCCTTTCACAAGTTGGACTCTTAGCAGACAGTTGAGTCTCACCATGAGGGCATCCTTCAAATTGCCCCAGTTTGGAGCAGGAAGTCTCTCTTCAATCATCCTGAACTTCTTAACAATAACATCCTCTCTTTCAGAGCTGTCTTTGGCTGTAAATTAAGTTTCCTAGTATTCTTTTTTAAATTCAAATTATACATTTTTGTCTTTCTTTTGCTACACCCTCTCTTTTTCATTGTAGACCTGGATAAGAGTTACCAGTAACCACTATGCCACACACTCAGTGTTGCATTGTTTTGTCATTTTCTCCAGCAAAGAGATGAGTCCATTTATTTCCACTTTAGTCCTAGGCAAGTTCTTAGGACACAGGCAACAAATGCTAAGAATGGCCTCTGGTTTACTTCCTAATAGAGCTGTTGCTACCCTCAAAGCCTCCTGAGCTTCCACAGTCCCTGTTATTCTCTGTGCCCCCGTCCCACAAGCTCCTGCTACAATGGCCCAGTAAGTTCCGCTTGTACAACATTTGTAGTCCAAGTTCGGAAGTCCTCCACATAAAAAGAAAAATAGATTGTCAAGTTCTTCACATAAACAGCCCACTCTCTGGTACCAACTGTTATATTAGTTCTCTGTTACTGTGATAAAAACACCATGACGAAAATTGTCTTATGCAAGAAAAGTTTATTTTGGTATCAAAGGGAGAGTCTACCCTGGAAAGCACCACACTGGGTGTCTAAGTTCCTCTTCAAAATCCCAGGGCGTTCTACTACTGAAGTGAATGACCTTTGAAAGTCTTCATTTCTTATCAGAGGTGGAGACAGCCTCTCACCAGCTCTGCAGAGATCTTCCTACACACATTGTTTCCTTTATCTTCATGAGAATGAATCAGTGACAGATCGGGTTTAAACCAGCTCTGAAGATCTGGCCATCCTAATGCATTCTTCAGTAATGGCTTAAAAGGCAAAGGAGGCTCAGAGTGACTTTCATGGAAAGGCAGAAATATACAATTTCATTTCTTTTCACAAGAAATTCACTGGGGAAAAAAAGCCTAATAGATTCTAAGACAAGTGCTAATACGAGGGTGGGACTTCAACAGTGAGTCCAATAAAAAACAGTGATGTTAGGATATGGTTCTCCATGTTAAAACCTCTGTAAACATGAAAAATACACATTTCTCTTTCTTTTCATGGTCTATTACTAGGTTATTTTTCACTAAAATGTTTATTATGAAACGTGTTTCAGGGATAACTATTAAACATTTCAGTGTTGCTATTCTGTTCTATCTCACCAATAAAATGATAATAGCAATAAGTTTTGCATTACTTACCAACCTCACGATGATGATGCTTTATCTTGCTATAAACCCAGACCATTAACGCATCTTCAAAGCTGGAATATAGAATTGATGCCAAATCACAATGAATGAGAGGTACATTTTGGCAACGGAAAGTACAATTCTAAATGCTATAAAACAGAGCTAGTGCTTTGCTGTTCTCTTATGCCAAAGGAAATAGTAAGATAGGATGATTTTATCATTGCAGACCGGGTGACCTTCACAAGCAGCTGAACAGCTGGCATGCTTATCAACTACAGTAAAATAAAAGTTAATGCACTTGGCAAACATAAATCTAACGTCCACAAAAACAGTTCTGGTTTTGGGTCTCAAAGAGATGAACACTCTGATGAGGGTGATTCCAAGAAGGCACATTGATGAAGGATGCATCTTTTATTTTTATTTTTTGTGAGTGTGTGTATTTAGGCATAATAGAACCACAAGGGTTAAAAGAAGCCAAAGCATTTTTACCACTTCAAGGTCTCAGAAGACCAGAAGGAATTATCAGATTGTAAAAGGAGAAAGAAACTGAGGAAGACACATAGCCAATAGTGGCCTCACAAGGAGGAAACAAGACTATGTTGGTCACCATCTTGCTTTCACTTTCCTCCTTTCTATCAATTTCCTGCTGGGTGCTGGGTCTCACTCAGACAGGGATAGAAGACACAGAGTCCACTGATTTGCTCCACAAGGGTTGGTCCCTGAGGCCAGAGGAAGTAGAAGTCAGTGGCTAAATGAATGTATGAGGCTATGTGCTAAAGAGTCCTAATAAACTCACAGAGCGGCAGACTTTGAGAATGGGAATTTTTCTTTCTGGTTTTGTTTACCATTTATCACCAGATACATCATTTATATATTAACCAGTTCTTTAATTCACTGTAACAATAACTAAGTGGCTAATAATGCAATTCCTTTAAGCACTGGCATCTGCCTATTGCTTCCTCTGTTCACTCTCAGTGAGCTATGGGCCAGGGGTTTTGCAATTCTTTTAGATACTAGTCAGTGCACACCTCATAAATAAGGGTATAGAGACAGAAGACATCATCCCTTTAGACACTAGCTACCAAGATATTCCCTGGGGTACCTATACTTCAGTCTAATCTACCACAGATTTAGGCATCACTTCCTACATAACACACAGGTTCATTCATTCACAGAACTTAAGAACACTGCCTACTTCCTATTGCAGTTTTATTATAAGTGATACAACCCAGGAATAGCCAGTGAAAGAGCTCCATGGAGCCACATATAAGATGGGAGACACCAAACTTCCATGCCCTCTCTGGGCATGTCACCCTCCCAGAATTTCTGTTTGTGTTCACTAACCAGGAACCTCGCTTATCCCTGGAGTTATTACAGAAGCTTTATTTCATAGGTATCACTTGCTAAACCATTTGCCATTGGTGATTTAACTCCACTTCCTGTCCCTGGACCACCTGCCAGAAGTAGAGGTGACATGCAGAGCTCAGAGCAGTGTCTTCTGGTAACTAGCTTCTACCTTCAAAGGGTCTGTTTCTGCCCCTGCTGCCTCACTAACACACACACACACACACACACACACACACACACACACACACACACACACCCCTCTTACTCAGAAAACTTCACAACTTTGGGGATCTCTATTTAGAAATGGGACCAATTTTTAAGATCATATCACAGCAACACATTGTACCACAGTGCCTGACACTCAAGGGATAGGAAGTATTTTCTTGGGAATAAATAAGGTAGTTTTTTGTAGGCCCCTCTGGAATTATGTTTCTCATAATAATAATAGTTTTTAATGAAAAACTTAAGTCTAAACTCCAATTCTAAAGACCTCCTCCCCTTCTAGTTGGGTAATCTAAAGAAGACAAGCCTGATGGTTCCCAGAATCTGAGGGCACATCACACCCCTGCCAATTCATATACAGTAGACTGATGAACAAAATATGAAAATCTTTCAGAGAATTGATTTTTTTTATCTTTATTTCTTCTTTCCATCATAACCCAACAGGCTCCTTTAAGGAAGGAGGAAAGTACGGTTAGATATGTTCATGGGTGGAGGGATAGTAAATGTATGCTATGCCATACCAAAGAACTTATACTCCAGATAGTTTCCAAGACTATGTGTCTCTTTAAAAACTCAAGTGATCAAGCAGGAATAGAACACACTTTGAAAATAAGATGCAAAATTCCTATCATTAAATGGGTGTGGGGGTGGAGAGAGAGTGCCACAGGGATCCTGTTTTCTCTGCAAGAGGGCCTGGACATGCTGACTATATGGTGGGGCTTGTTCATACGGATGAAGTAACTGCCTGAGATTTTCACAAACTGAAGTCATTGGAGAAGTGGGTGTGAGCTGAAGTGTGGGTAGACAAGATGTCACTGCCTACTGTGGCCCCTGAATCAGGGGACTTTTCTATAGTCTGTTGCCTCCCAGTGTATCAAAGGCACTCCCTGACCTCAATGGGCCTCAGACACTCTGGAGATGTCTTAACCCTGGGGATTCAGAGCCAAGCCAGGGGTCTGGGCATCTAAATTGTTAAACTCCAATACTAAGCTTAGAAAGTCATGGATGGAGGGACTTTGAAGGGAAAATGGCATATATAAAAGCCCCACCCCCTCTTTGGCTGCAACTGGCCAACCATTCTACCAGTGGTAAGAAAGCCAAACTGTTGTAATAATACCAAAATGTGCATAGTCACAGGCTCAGTTAATTGTGAGTAGATGATAACCATAAAATTCCAAGTGTCCCCAAGGACCTATGCAAGGGTTTATGGTCACAGTAGAAACCCATCCAGCCTATCTTAAGTCCAGCATAACTACAGCAGGAATATTCTAGGACATGGTGGAAGGCAAATATGGAACCTTTACATGCTATTTCTTGAGGAGTTGTAAAGAAACATCTATTTTCCCGAGAAAGGGCACTGACACACCAAAGAAAAAAATCCATCCTTTATCAAGCCTGGTGAACCAATGGATTTACTGAAGGTATTTATAGGAACACAGAGAGGTACCTAAAGAGCAAAAGATACTCAATGGTATATGCACCACTGAAAAGTCTCACCCCAGTATGGATAATGACTCACAGAATCAAAGTCATTGGAGGCCCAGTCATCCTTCTTCCATTTATATACTCTAGCATCACCCAAGACCACATGCAACTTGGGGTATGAGCAGGAAGGGGTGTGGCTTGAAATTTAAGGTAAGGACCAGGTGGACTCTTCCTTGGCTGCCTACAAAGAAAAAATAAGAGCCATAGATCTAATGTCACTATATTGTTTTGTTTACTTTATTGCTGTGGCTGCAAGCCAGGTGGTCATGTCTCATCCAAGGAAAGAGCTCTACTGAGCACAGGACCTGTCTATGGTAGGTATGTATGTTACTTACCTCTCTCATTGCTGTGATCAAACACTCAATAGAAATAACTGGTGTGAGAGAAGATTTCCCTTGGCTTATGGTTTAGCAGGTTCAGCTCATCGTGGTAGAGGATGCATGATAGCTGGAGCAGCTCAGTCTAAAATGGCAGAATCTTACTATATAACAGGTCACATTGCCACAGTAGAAAATAAGGAGCGATCTCCAGCTGGGAGCAGTATGACAACCTTCAAAGACTATCTCAACCTTCAAAGGCTATCTCCAGGGATCCACCTCTACCAGCCATGCCTCTTACCTCACAGGATCCACAATCTCCTGAGCCAATATTACCTATGCGCATGAGCCTGTGGCAGACACTTTAATGTAGAATCATAATAGAAGCCCATCAAGTAGTATCTGGCTCAAGAAGATATGAGAAGACAAGACAATTACATGAATATGTCTCTTCCTTGTAAAGAGAAACAAGCATGAGGAAACTGATGTTAAATTTTTCATCACTGGAACTCATTATTACTCTCATGGATTATTGGGCATATCTATGGCTAATAATTACCTTCTAGTAGCAACAAAAAATGGACAAAGCTCTTTGCAAAGCCTAGGTTCTTAGCTTAAATATGTAGTCAGAAGTTTCTAGCCTGTCCTAACCCCAAAGTCTAGACCTCCAGTCCCATAGCCCCTTAGTCCCAAATAATCACATAGAGGCTTTTATTAGTTACAAACTGTTTGGCCTATGGCTCAGGCTTATTATTTGCCAACTCTTATACTTAAATTAAGACATGATTCTGTCTATATTTAGCCTCATGGCTTAGTACCTTTTCTCAGAGCAGCATTCTCATCTTCCTTCCTCTACATCTCCTGGCATCTGTCTGACTCCCCCCTCCTCCTTTATCTCTGCTTGGATTGCCTGCCTGTCTCTAAGTTGCATTGTCATAGGCTAAAACAGCTTCTTTATTAACCAGGGGTAAAAAAGCATATTCACAGCATATAGAAAGACAGACTATATTATAAATATATATCCAGATATTTGATGAGATCCCTTCAAATGATGCTTTAGCCCTATCTCACACTCACAGCTTACTTTCCAGTAGGAGTGGAGTACCCTTCAGCTTGAATGAAAACCCAGACTGCTACTTTTTCAGCTGGCTGATGTATTCTTCATGCACATCAGCAGTACACAATGTTATCACTTCAGGTCTTCAAGAACAGACTGTAATAGGCAGCTTACAAAAGTGATACAAGCAGTCACTATTAGAATAAACTGCCAAGTCACTTCTCTAACCTTAATTAATTATGATCCTAACTGAGTCAGGAGAAAGTCGGGTACCTAGACAAGTTGAGCCATTTTCTTTCCAAAGAAGGACACAAAAATCAATAGGATTTGTAGGTGCCATTGAATCAAAATTTCAAGAGGGTGAAATCTCTTAAAACTCAATACTTCCTCTTACAATGGCAAAGGCCTACTAACTGCCCCTTCCACAGTTTTAAACTAGACTTTTTTTTTTTTAAATTTTAAAACTTTATTTATTTATTTGCCTTGGTGTTTGCCTGGAACTGGAACCACAGACAGCCGTCAGCTGCCATGTGGGTGCTGGGAATCGAACCCGGGTCCTCTGGAAGAGCAGACGGTTCTCCCAACCGCTGAGCCATCTCTCCAGCCCCTAAACTAGACTTTTTAAGACTACAAATGTTATGACTTGGATATGAAATGCTTGCCATCCTCCAAGCTCATGATTTGAACACTCAGGCCCTAGGTAGTAACATTGTTGTGGAAGGTTCCATTTACTTTGGGAGATGTACCCTAGCTGGAGAAAGGAGGTCACTTGGGATGAGGCCTTGGGGCTATCCCATTTCCAGACACTTCTGGTTTCAATCTCTGCTTTCTAGGCAGCATGAAGCAATTCCAACCCTTGGGTACACTCTCTGGCTAATACGATGTTCTGCCCAAGTATGTGGTGCTAAGCAGTCATGGACCCAACCTTCAGGAACCATGAGTGATATGAACCCTCTCTTCTTTCAGTTGTTCCCATTAGGTTCTTTGTATTTTGATCATAGTAATGCAGAAAGTAATAAACATAGATCACTAGCAAATAGCAGAGAACTAAATGAAAACACATGAGTACACACAGTACACACACACACACACACACACAGAGACAGAGACAGAGACACAAAGAGAGTGAGAGAGAGGTCCTAGACACAGAGAGAGTGAGAGAGAGGTCCTATCCAATTGCTTACAAGGTAGATACCTGCCCTACCCACCTGCCTACAAGGTGTGACCTGCACACTTGGTAAGAGCTCTCTGGGGCTCATCACACTCTTCCTCTTCCTTTATTTCACATGTCTGCAGCTGAGATCCAATGAGTGTTAGCTCTACATTACACTGGGATACTTAAAAGAAGAATAGAATTTGGGTCACCTATCTTAATTCCCTGATGACAAGTCTTAATGGAACAATTATTTAATAATACACACTTAGATCAGCAATGCCTTACAGGGTTTAGCTACTTAAATTTTACATTGTTACAGTTTCCTGAAAATCTTCAACCTTCTGATAAGTGACCCAGCATCCACTGTGTAAATCTCTCTCTAAATTCCATGTCAGTAAAGAGATGGTCCCAATAGCTGAACATGACTGTGCCTAGTTAACCAACAATAATAATAGTAACCCACAGTATTGCTTCAGAGCCTCTGCTAGCAGAAAGATGACATCAGAGCCTTTGTAATTCAGTCACCTCTTATGGATTGGATCTACCCAGAGAGGACTCTGCCTTCAACATCAATATTTTGAGGTATATACTTCATTCCACAACTATAATAGTACTGTATCACCTTCTAGCTAGTATCTATGACCAAGTATTACCCCAGACACTGAAAATACCTGGACCAGATGGGAAACGCTTGGATGGCCATGAACTTAAGAAAGAAGCCATAACTGTCAGGTCCTGCCCAACCTTTTTGAACAGTCCTTGATATAGAGAAGTCTTTGATTGAGAAATATCAGAGACAGAAGAATAAATGGGGACAGAAAAATAGAGTTGAGAGGCTGTTAATCAATACCGAAACCCCCAGTTTATTTCTCAGAGCCTTTTTGTACCCAAAGCAGGGGAAGCAAAAGACCTTCCCCTCGCAAGAACACCATGGCGCAAACATGTAGTAACCACACCATATGGCAAAGCATCCTGCTATACAACCTTGTGGAGAAAGACATCTGGAAACCATGGCATTGGCCAAACATTCTATTATACAACCTTGCAGAGTAAAACAAGCTTGGCCTCTCTAACCTTGAGTCAAGATGAAAACAAGTTAAGTAGTTGTGGGTTCCCATATACACCTTACTTAGATTTTGCTTTTGTATTACTACTATTATTATAATAACTATTATTATTATTGTTATATCTCAAGTACCCTGCCTACATGGTGTGACTTGTGCACTTGGTAAAGCTCCCCAGGGTGCATCACCCTCTTCTTCTTCCTTTAGATGCATAAGACATAATTAGAGTGTGGGTTGGATAAATGAATAAAGGCCATCATTACTTTTTAATTTTTAAAGGTGCCCCCTCAGTGCTTAGCATTGTATAAGATACACCAGAAAATGCTTTCTGGTAGATTAAATGTTCTTAGAAAATATAAGAATTTCTATTACTGATTATTTGAGGAAGAAAAATTATAGGAAAAATAAGCTTTTTCATATCTTGATGTGGGTTAAGTGATCTCCTTCTGGCCTTTTAAGACTTTCAGCAAGAGACGTGAATGTAGAAATGTATTGTCTTCATTTCCAGTTTGTCATTGAGGTGCCTTTGGCATTCCTCTCCACCCAGATGGATGTCAGGTACACTCTCTTCCTTGATGCTCACTGAAGTCCACCATCTCCAGATTAGGGTATGGGACATGCTTCCTTGAGCCTCAGCTGCCAACTGCCTTGCAACCCTACCAGAGACAAATAGGATGTCTTGAGTTATCTGGTTCCTGACCTTGAAAGTGACATTTTCAGCAGGTCATACACTTAACACTTTTTCATCATCAAACCCCAAACAATAATTCTCTCTCTAACTAATGCCACAATCTCCTGTGCCTAGGGTTATCTCACCTCTAACACACAGAATAAGATGTGAAGGGGGAAAGGCATTCCTGTCACATACACATTCAACTCATTGCACATTTCACTCCATCTGTCTTCTGCTGTCTATTTATCACAACTTTGTGTACTATTTTTAGCTTCTGAGTAAGGTTTTTAATTTAGCAGGTAATAGCACTCTCTCTGGGCTACCTCACTGGCCTTGAGTAGGCTTTTCACAATCACTCTGTTATGGGAGGGGGGAGCATATGTGAACTGTCTTTCCTCAGATGCCATCTATCTTGCTTTTCCGTTTGTTTGTCTTTGAAATTGAGTCTCTTGTTGGCCTGTTCACTGAGAATGATAGGTCATCTGATCAATGAACTATGGGCACCTGCCTGTCTCTTCTTCCCCAGTCCTGGAAATAAAAGGGAAGCACCAACCCCTGGTTTTTGACATGGGCTCTGTGAACTCACACCTGGGTCATCAAGCACTCCCCACCCCTATCTCACAATGCTCTATTACATGTATTTGCAAACTCTGTTTCTCCTCATTCTGCTCTTGGCCTTTGTCCCTACTCTTTTAAGGATGTAAACATCTCAATAATGAACCCTTACATCAGCTTTTGAAAACAGATAGTGGGGCATCTCTAGCTTTGCTCCTTTTCAGTAGTGTATGGAACATGTCCCTTGCTAACTTTCCAAATGATTTCAATGCAGAGCCATTGAACCGCTGCCATTGAGGCTGCTGGGGATGGAAGGAAAAACATACATTTTATGGTCAAGCAGCCTTTGTACATCCTTTGTTTATAAGCGAGACATTTGTAATCTTGAGCACCAGCTCCCTACTCAGAAAAGTTCATCTTAAAATGCTTCCTCACAGTGCTCTTGTAACAGAGGACCACAGAGGACCCCCTGCATTGGGATGAGCTGCTGATGACCAAAATTGAGTTTCCACCTCTCTGCTTCAGAGGCTTCCATGACTGTGTTCACAGTGTACTCGCTTTGACTGTCTCATTGCCAACATTATGAAGGACCAGTGTCCCTATTATCATGAGATACCTCAACAGAGTCATGAGCCTTGAAGATGGATTACAGTTTGAAGTGAAGCATCTCTTAGAAAAATGGTTGCCTGGGTGAAGAAAGAAGTTTACTTGACAATCTTTGTAGAAGATGTGATTCATTGTGTGTCCAGGGGGGAATTAAAATGATCTATTTTTGTAATGCTTTGGGATAGTAATGAGAATTTACTGATGCTACAGACGTAAAATGAATTATGGTTAGCATAATTTAAAGGGTATAAAAGATAGGCAAAAGGGTAAAAAAATAAGCCAAACAAGAAATAATCAGAAAGATCATTCCTTGAAGCAACAGTCAGTCTTGCTATGACTATAGCTTTGTATATTTTTAAAATTTGGATCATACTTTTAGTACACAGTTATGTGGGGTTATTAGATCAAAAATATATAGTTTAAAGATTGTCATTTAAATGTTATCTTGCTTTCCAAAAACCCACCCACCATTTTACAGAAGTGTGTGTGTGTGTGTGTGTGTGTGTGTGTGTGTGTGTGTGTGAGAGAGAGAGAGACAGAGAGAGAGACAGAGAGAGGGGGGGGAGGAGGAGCAATCAAACAAGTAAACACCAGCAATAAAATAAAGTCAGAAATGGTAAAAACAGAACAAAACAAAACCAAAGGAGGTGGGAGCTAAGCTCACATTTATCAAGTGTGGATATGCTCTAAGATCCATGCCAGGAATTATACACATTTAAATTACTTAACCCTCATGACAAATTTAATACCACTCTCACTCCACAGAGTCTCAGAAAAGCTGTGCATGTATCTTGCTGAAGGCAATACAGCTAGCACCACAGAGCTGGGATGTTCCTCAAGTGAGCTTCAAATCCAGGCTCCACATTCCCATCCCAGGCATCACTATACCACAATGCCCAAACTCTTTAATTTCCTAACAGGAAAATGAGCATGAATAAAATTTTAATCTTTAAAATATCCCCCAAGTTCCTAGACATTTTCTAGGATGAATCCTAACTCCTCATCTGATGTATAGGGAACTTCAGAATGCCAGCCTGGCTCCATCAATGGTACAGAAAGGAAAGAAACCTCTCATGCCTTGCTGGGCACAAACAGGTACATTTTCACCATGGCATCTCATAGACAGCATCCCACCTGTAGAAGCGCCCTGGTTGTCATTATTGAGTCCCATAGGCCTTCATGCCATCTATCAATAGGTGTACCAGTCTAGCAGCAGTGGCAATAATGAGACATGACAGCGGCAAGATAGAAACCAGGGACTCAGAGAGGCCAGGCTCTACCAGACTCCTTACAATAAAACCGACAACAAGGCTTGGGAAAATGAAAATGCCGGAGGGTTAGATCTGGCCATGGAAACCACTACAGAACCTAATTAAAAGTTGGTGTTGCCCGGCTTCTCTCTTGACAGGCACTCTGTGAACAGCTCCCTGTCATTTCCCAGAGGAGAGGTGATGAGCTGCAGCCCAGCAGGGAGGAAAACAGAGCTCTGTGAGGAGTTACCTTGGCTGTCACAGCAGCAGGTGCAGGGAGATTCTGGGGAATTACAGACACTCACCAGCAACTACCCTCTGCCATTGCCACTCGAGCTGGCAGGGAATAGGGGAAAATGACCTAAATTCTAAGAATTTAATAGATTTGTTTAAAAATTCTAACTTATATATTTGATACATTTTATATATGCACACACATATGGGGAGCACACTCTTTCACAGACACACACACACGACTTTGTTTCATTTTTGTTGCTGCAATACACATCCTCACCAAGTTTAAAACGAGGGAGGAAAAGGGCTTTTCGGCTTACAATTCACAAATCACCATTTATCATCGAGGAAAGTTGAGGCAGGAACTTTAGGAGTTAGCCACTGCTCAGTCACAGTCAAGAGCAGAGAGAAACATCTATATACGAATGGCCTCTCTGCTTGCTTGCTCTCATCCAGCTCCCTTCACTCTTAGAAGACCCAGGGATACTTTGCCTAGGGAATGGTATCACCCATGGTGGGTTGCATCTTTCTGTATCAATTAACAATCAAGAAAAATCCCTTCTATACATGCCCACGAGCCAATCTGTCTATTCACAATTGCTCAGTTGTGACCCTCTCCCAGACAACTCTTGACTGGAATGATCAAGTTGGAGTAATCAGCATTTCCTTCTGATTCCTTCGACAATTTTTATTTCTTTGTGTTGAAATCTTAAAATCTCTTCTGGGTCCTTCTCTTCAAAGGTAAGCTGGAAATTTAAACAAGTTTTTGATAAACCACATAGCTTTTATTTCTGTCACTCTGCCAGCAAATAGGCCATTTTCTTATCATTACACAGGTTGGCCCATGTTCATCCCATGATGGTTGTGTATGATTCAGTGAATGGGGGTGGTGTATGCAGGACTTCTTCAGACCTAGGCTCAACACTAGCACACTGGCCTTTCCAGCAGGTTCCACTGACCACAATATAACTCTCATAACACTAGGCCAGCCCTGGGAGCCATGTGATGCTGGGCTGTAACACTGAAGGAATGGACTGCAGAGTCACCCTGCATGAGGCCCAGCACCAGGGAGGGCATAATTAAAGCTGCCTTGGCATACATCTACCACACTTCCCTTTCTCAGGCACTTGGAAATTGAATTAATAAGCAGGGGTTGCTTGGTGAATACAAAATCAAGTATAATTGGATGTGCTCAGGGGTTATTTATACCAGGCTTCAAAATAGCTTGATGAAAACTGTATTGGCCAAAAACCCAGAGTAAGCTAGAATGCCACAGATTCTCTCTCTCTCGTCTGTCTCTCTTTAGCCTCCCACTCCAGCTCTCTCTCTCTCTCATACACTCACTCCAAGTGTGCATCTGAAGCTTGTTTCTCACAGTGGACCCCTTTTGCACATGTCTGCCACTAAGCAGTGACCCCTGTCCCCACACAGCAGATTTGATTTCTATAGACTCTGCAACAATTACTATGCTTGGCCTATAAGTGACAAAAAGTTTAATGGCAGCTGAAACTATTTTAGAAAGAGGTAGAGAAAGTTTGTCTCTGCCCCACTCTTCGAAAGTCCAGAGACTCCTAGAATCTGGACAAAGAACCCTTCTCTTCATGTGCTTATTAGTTAGAGTTCTAATGACCAGGAATCTCTGGCCCTTGGGGTTCCTAACCCAGGGGCAGAGCCCGTGTTTCTGGAGGCTGCTGAGCTACGGACACTGAGAAACACTGTCTTGGGATGATCTGACACTGAATCTGGTTGTTCTGTGGAAATCAAGGAACCTTCACACCCATTAGAGCAAATTAACATTCTGCTTCTCGAAATGGCTTTTGGAACAAATCCTCCTGCAGAAATGAGTTCTCTGGGTCAGTGTTCCAACATGCATTGCCCTCCTTAAGGAGCCAGGCAAACCTCTCTGGCTTCTGAATGGGAAATGTGCACTGCTTTTGAGGATTTGCAAGTAGATGCATGGTTCTTCCTCTCAATAACACAGATCCTGTGTGTGAGAGGATCTCCTTTTGTGGATTGCCTGCTGGCCATTTTAGTGCCAAATCAGAAGTTCATCTCTGGCATATCTACAGGTCCATCTGCTGTGGGTTTTACATGTTAGCCTACTATCACACTGCCTTTGCATTTGATGCTATAGTTCCAAACCCACGTGGTTCTGCTTCTTTGTCTAAATATTTTAATATTAATTTTGCCCAATTTCAGATACTTCAGCAGCCTCAAGTGCTTTATGGAAGCTCAAAGAGATGGGAGGGGCATAAGTAAATAAATGTCACTTTCCCAAGGAAGCTCTCATTTAAATATTTCTTTTTTTGAGTACTTAAAAAAATTGCTTAGTTCCGTGTAATTTGAAAGAATTCTTTCTTTTTGAATCCAGATTCTAAGGCTGAATCCATCATACTTCTCATTAGCTTCTTTGATTCAGTCAAGACTCCACTCATTCTGTCTTATGTCATGTGCTCATTCCTCCTCCTGCCAAAAAGTAATCATCCTGACCACATCTGGTGGCTCCTTTGTGTTTTTGTGGCATGTACAGATTTTGCTCTGGCCTTTACAAACTCCATGAAAATCTAACTTTTGTGAACTCAATCTATTTCTTTTCCCATCCAGGGCTGCTTTTAAGATGCAAGTGTTTTGGTACAAGCACATTTAGCCTGCGGCTTCTCTGTGTTTAAGAGCAGGCACCCGACACATTTTGCTTTTTGCTTCCCATCATCCCAAAAGTACTGTTTGAGTGTAAAATGTGCCCCAGAGCATGTGTGCTTGAGTACTTGGTCCCCAGGTGGGGGCACTGTTTGGACATCTGTGGAAACTGCCTGGAGCCTCACTGGAGGCCTTGGGTCAAGGGAGGTGAGTGTAGCTCCTGTCTGCTCTCCACTTCCTAGGGACATGGCATTACCAGCAACCTTCTATGGTTACTGTGATGACTTCTCTGTCATGATGACCTTCAATCTTCTTACACTATAAGCCAAGACAAAGCCTCCCTCCCTTAAGTATCGTCTTGCTAGAGATTTGATCACAGCAGTGGGAACAGCAAGCAACACAGACAATTGGTATGAAGAGTTTTGCTGTGATAAGCCTGAGGCTTGGAGGCCTTTAGAATGGTTTTTCAGAAGAAAGGTGGAAGAATTTGGGCTAGAAAAGTCCTGGGATGCTGTAAGCAGAGTTTAATGGAACATTCTAGTGGGAGTTTGGAAGGCAAGGATGCTAAGGGGAATGGAGACAGTGAAGATCCAGCTCACGTGATACAGAAGCAGTCAAGGACTCTATTGGGAACTGGGCTAGAAGGCCATTTGTATTAAATTTATGTCAAAGAATCTGGCTCTGGGGCCTACAAGGTAGCTCAGTAGTTAATGTCTTTGCTGAGAGTCTAGTGATATGAGTTAGATCCTCAGAACCCATGTGCAAGTGAAAAAAAAAAAAAAAAAAAAACCAACTCGGTAAAGGTGACCTTTGACCCACATACACTCACTCACACACACACACACACACACACACACACACACACTCACAGTGGGTTTTTTGTTCTGTTTTGTTGTTTTTACTTTTTTTTTTTTTTTTTTTTTTTTTAATAAAAAGAACCTGCCTTCATTCTGGGAACCTAAGGTTGAATTCATTTGGCAAAGAAAAATCTCAAGACAGGGTAGCATTCAGGCCATGTCCTGGTTATTGCTCACTACTCTTAATCAAGTTCTGCAATGGGAGAAAAGAACAAGTGCAGCAGATCACGTTGACTTGGTTAGAAGGGTGAGTGACTGTAAAGTTGCACGTAAGAAAGGAGCAAAAGCAGCTAAAAAGATGAGGCCTCTAAAGAGAAGCCCGGATTTCTGCTCAGAGACAATAGGAAAGGTGCCCCAAGGGTAAGGCCTCACTCATTGAGGGTTTCAATTTGTGGAAATGTCAATTCTTTTGAAAAAAGGGGCCTGAGCTGAGAATGTTGTCAAAAGAGTTCTCTGATCAAATTAAACTGCCCATTGAAAATATTTTCTCATATTCATCTACCCAGACATATAGAGGCCACTGCAGCTTTGATCCAAAGGGCTGGGGGTGGTGGAGGGTAGACTCAATCTCAAGCTGGTAGGAGAACTTTGCAGCCATATCCTCACTGTCCTGGTTTTACAGGCATGTGAGATGCAACAGTGAAAGAGAGGGCAATGGAGTCTTGTGACAAGGTTCCAGAAAACCACTGAAGCCAGGCCCTAAGATGTTTTGTGAAGCTGTGAAGGTGAAGTCTAAGTTACCCTGGAGATTCTGAAATGATGGCGATGCTGAGACAGTAGATCATCTTCCAGTGTGAGCAGCAGGAGCAGAGTGGCCCAAGAGATAAGTATTGTGTGCTGTAGGGAGAAGAGCTGGAGGAGCAGGGCTAACCTGGGCTAGTGGAGCCCAGATAAGTGTCATCATGAATCTGAAATGCTTCAGCTCTTCCATCCCATTACCACTTCCTGTCTGCCCTCTGCCTCCCAACTGTGGATTCAATGTGACCATCACTTCACATGCCTGTCCCCATAGCTTCCCCACCCTAAAGGGCTGCACCCTCCCCCCTTTAACTGTTATCCAAAATAACCTTTTTGCCTCTTTAGTTGCTTCTTATCAGCTGGTTTGTGTAGTATGAAGTTTTTGGGAGAGCCTAGCCCTGAGGTCTGAACGCACAGTCCCAAATAATCACACAAAGACACATTAATTGCATGTTGTTTGGCCTAGTCTCAGGCATATTGTTTGCTAGCTCTTTCATCTGAACCCATTTATATTCATCTTTGTTTTGCCACGTGGCTTACCTTTACTTTTATATCTTGCTTCTTGAGGAGCTGGATCGCATCTCTTGTGACTCCGCTCTCCTTCCCCTTGATATTTGTTTGGATTTCCCACCTGGCTATAAGCTGGCTTGCCATAGGCCAAAACAGTTCCTTTATTATCCATAATTCATAGCATATGAAAAGCATCTCACATCAGGTTTGGCTACAGCAATGAGAAAAGTAATGAATGTAAGTAGCCTCAGACAGAGGGTGATATTAACAATTACACCAAGACTAGTGTCATTTGATATCATTTCCCAAGCAAGCTGGAACACTTCCTCTTTTGGCTCATACAGAAAGCATATGGGGTTTGAGATCATCTCTTTGTGAAATAGATATCTGACAATGGATTTAGCCAGCTGTATCAGAGAGGAGACCCAGGTCAAATTTCCTATTACCACTAAAGTGCTTAGTCTCCACCCCATTAGCAGTGGATGAGCCCACGTTCCATGTTGCTTACCAAACACATGTAAAATGATACCTCATAATTAATGTATTCTGTATCTTTCTGTCAATAATGAATTGAGCATATCTTCTTACTCTTGCTGACTTCCTGAATCTTCTTCTTTTTTCTGCCCATTTCTTGTTGGACACACATCTTCCTGTTTTATTGAGTGGCAGGAGATAGAACTTTCTTGGGAGCACAGATTTTTATTGTCTTCTCAAGTTGTCATAATGAGCATGTCTACGTATTTTTGAAAAACAGGGTTCTACGATGATAGGTAACAATTCCATGTTTACAAGATGCTTCCAGATGCAGAGTTTAATGTCTATCAACAGAAAGAAGCCATTCTTCATACTTGAATTTGTATCTTTCTTCCAAGGTAGAATAAAAGGCGCAGAGCTGTAAGCTACACTAAACAATGGTGACTGTGCTATCATTCCAGGAAATTATTCACTGAGTCAGCTTCTTAGAAGCCACAACCCAAATTATTTTTTTCAGATTGTAGAAAATCCTTTTTTAAAAATCATAGCTATCAATGTCACCTGTCTTAACAGCATCTTCCACAGTGACATAAACAGTAGTAGATCATGGGTGGTGCCAGTCAACTTCTATCCTCTCTTTTATGTTTATCCAAAGATATGAGAGAAGATTATTCATTGTTATTTCTGACTGGAACTTCTGCAGGAGTTTTCTTGGAAACATAAACATTCTTCATCTTTCAAGGGTAAAAATCAAATACTGGATAAGGGTAAAAAAGTAAGTGATTTTTTTTTCTTCTTTTTTTTTTTTTTTTTAAAAACTTTATTTATTTATTATTTATTTGCCTTGATGTTTGCCTGGAACTGGAACTACAGACAGTTGTTAGCTGCCATGTGGGTGCTGGGAATCGAACCCGGGTCCTCTGGAAGAGCAGACGGTGCTCTTAACTGCTGAGCCATCTCTCCAGCCCCTTTTTTTTCTTCTTTTTGATTCAGACTAAAGCGGTTACAGAAAACTACAACAGAAACTAACTGATCACTGAGATCCCAGCACCAATGAATACATCTACAACATAATTCTTATGCCTAAGGCTCAAGAAACAAGACAGAAAGGGTAAGAGAAAGATTGCAAAAGCCCAAGAACAAGAAATCTTCTGTGAGATGGTGTCTTCTAGAAGTGACAGAGAAGATTTACCTGTAATAACTCAACAACATGGTTGTCTAAACAAGATCTGAATAAGGATAATACTAATAGACATGCAAACTCAGAAGAGAGAAATCTCATGGGCTCCACCCGTGAAGAGCTATAGACTACTGAAGGATGCTGAGAGCAGAAGAAATAGTCTTCCCCAGGGTAGAGCCTCCAAAGTGGTTGTCTAACACCAACTGATCAACTCTGAAATCATATACATCCATACAAACAAACTAAAAAGACCCAGAAGGTTGTATTTATATATATTTTGTATCAAAAGTACACATTATTACAATAGTAAAACAAAAAGAGATCAGGAAGTTGAGAGGGAGAAAAGTGGGTGTGAGACATGGGAAGAGCTGGAGGAAGGAAAGAAAATGGAGAGAAATGACATAATTATATTTTTATTTTTAAAAAGTAAAAATAAGAACAAAGCTAAGTAAAAAGAAAATCAATGTTTTCTAAGTGGAGGTTTTTAATATTATCATCATCATCAATAAAATGTCCATATACATAATAAAAACAAATTTGAACAATACAAAAAGTGTATCAGACATAGGGGTAAATGCTGGAAAAAAAATCAGAGAGACAAAGGAGTAAGCCGCAAGCTCCTGTCTCCTCCGAGCCATATCATTTCCTGTTTCATTGTCCCAAGTACTGGAATTAAAGGTGCATTTCACCATTACCTGCCCTCAAGGTTGACTAGTGGCTAGCTTTCCCTTCTGATCTCCAGGCAAGCTGTATTTATTAGAGCACAAGCAAATTATCACCACAACAAATATAATCAATCCATTAGAAATTGACTCATCTTTACAAAATAGATTTAGTTACTTATAAATAACCTTCAAATTAGCAACAACATCCAGAGAATTGTGTGGAGAAAGCTTTGGAGGCAAGAGTGAATTCAGTAGCTAGAAATTCTGTATAGATTAGTAATGTCTACCATAATCCTAGTTAGAGGTATGGGTAGGTCCTGGGTCAAGTCTACCTAACACACTCCCATAGTGTCTTTAATGTCTGAGTAAGGGGGAAAATATAAAGTCCTGACATAGGTACCTTCAAATTTTCATTGCAAAATTGGAGTTCAAAAGTTTATCGTATTATTTACAAGACAAAGAAAAATGTTTTAAATTAGCTTTCGTTTCTACGGTCTCCTCTAGAAAATGATTCATTAGTAGTATAAGTTAAAACTAGGTATGGCATTTCAACCTAGCACTCAAAAAGCAGAGGCAGGAGGATGTGATTCATAGCCTGTGATCCATAGCAAATAAATGAACATCAGTCATTGAGCATAGGCTTCCCACAGTTGGTTTGTTTGCTTACTTGAGACAAGCCTGGCTGTCCTGAAACTATGTGTAAACCAGGCTCATCTTGAACTCACAGAATTCCACCTGCTTCTATCTTCCAAATTCTGGGATTAAAAGCATGAGCCCATCATGTCCAGCTAGGATCCCAATTTAAAGATAAGGACACAGGGCCTCAATGAAATAAAGCAATTCCTCAAAGTGTTGGATTCATTGAAACTTCAGACTCAGAAATCCTATACTATAATTATCATTCTTAAAGATCATATAATATGTTAATGCCTCCAAAAATAAAAAAAAAATAGATTTTCTGCCAAAATAAAAAGTTAAAGAAGCAGACACCACAGGAATTGATGCTGAATTTTAGTGAGAACTATCAAAAAAAAAATGGCTCCTAACTCTTATATAAGTTCATAATCCCAATATGGAAATTCAAACAAAAAAATACACAAAACTGATCAAAAGATAGATGCTGGTTTAGCCGTTGTTATATCAACCATATGTGTTAAAAACCAAGGTCAAGGGTGTTCGGACCTTTCTGAGGAGAGTTAAAGAGGAAGGAATGTAGGTCATTAGGGATGTGTTCTTGAAGAGGACAATGGAGTGACAGTCTCTGCCTCTCTCTCTTTCTCTTCCCAAACACTATGAGCTTCGGTCTACCATGCGCTCCCACTACAATCAATCATCTTCGTACAGAACAGAAAAACCAATCAACTATGGGCTGAAACCTCTGAAACTGATATCCAAGAAACAAATAAAACCCCTTTTTCTCCTTTGAGCCAACATTCTCGGGCATTTTGTCACAGTTATAGAAAGATAACTACCACATTCAACCATATGTTTCTGTAACAGTAAGAATGTTTATTATGATGACAGTGACATAGATTATCGCATTTCATTCTCAAAACCACCCCAGACAGCAAATGCTCACATACTATATATATATATATATATATATATATATATATATATATGTGACATTTTCCTCAGCTCACACAGCTGATATGTGATGATCATCATCTGTGATGGAACCATGATCCCCACCAAAGTGCTCTGTCTCTAGAAGCCATATTTCAAATCTAATATGTGACTCTTCATTCAATATGTACCAAGTTCTATTTTAGGTTCACTCTAATTTAGACAAGAAAGCACATTAAACTCTCTTTAATTGCTTACCCCTTGGGAATTTAGGAACATCAAAATCTGCTGTGTGGCACTCAAAATGAGCTATATAAAATAACTACATCATTTCAGGATGTAAATGTGTTCAGGAATCAGTTATTTGTTCTTGAAAATTCACTGGATTTTTCTGTGGTTTCCATGATTTCCACTTTTTAAAAGAACTTATTTTCCAATATGATGTTCTTCTTGATACCAGCTTCCTCACTGATGAAAACACACATGGCCTTAAACTTTTTGCTTCTTCAGTTACAAATGGGCTAAAGATACTGGGGTGATCTATAATTTTCCCACTGGAAAAGCTTATAGATTTGGGGATGATATTGATAATTTTGTTTGGTTTTTTTTTTGCTTGACATTGACATCTTGTATATTCACAAGCATCGTGCTTACTCTCTACACATCCACAAAGAACTCTTGTAAATTGCCAGGGTCAACTTCACCACAATCCTTCACAACACCTAACCACACACACCGTAGCTTTTTACAGAACTCAGAGTATCCACCTTGACTATAGACTTCTCCAGATCACCAAGCTCCCTGCAGAATCCCCTTGGGCTTCAAATGAATGTCCCGTGTCTCTACAGAAGGAGTAAAATGTGGTCCGCCTCCTCACTACGGTACCCGTACCCTCTTTCACTCCTTCTTACTTCCAGCCCTTCGGAGTGATTGACTTTCTCAAGTTTCAGGCACTGAGGGATTCTTTCCCGTCTTTCCTGATCATTGTATTTCCTGCTCAGTGTTCTTAAAGCATCTACAGTTATAATTTTCAGGCCCCTCTGCTCTGACTTCCCCTCTTGTTCCTGTATTTTAACAATCTTTACCTGTCCACAGTTACTCCTCTCTTGAGCCCTGCTGTGTGTTCTGACCACCCATTCAAGCGATGTTACTCAGTTTCACTCCTGCAGATATGTTTCTTCCCCAGACAGATCTCCCTAAAGTGGCCAAGCATGTAGGAGTATAAACCACACACTTTTCTAGGAAAGGGGCTGTAGCAACCCCTACAGACAGCCTATACTCCACAAAGTCCACAATTACCCCTGCCCTTGAAGACCTTCCCAAGCAGATGAAGACTTACACTTTTTAGAAACAAAGCATTGTTATTTTTTGTCATTGCTATTGTTATTGCTGTTTGCATTAAAACAGGGATGTTGAATGAGCAAAATCTAAGTTGTTTAAGCTACTACAAGTTTGTCCATCAAAGGCAAACTGAGGCTGACATTGTGCTTGAGTGTTTGTATGAGTCACTGTGAGTAAGCAATATGAAAAAACACGCACTGAAAAATCAGAATCTTGACTGTAAAGTGGTTCCTTTATCAACTTCTTTGACTTCGCCCAATTTTGGAAGAAATCTCTTCTTGAAGGAAAAGCTAAGTTTTAATAGGAGAAAACCATTCCCCCATTTTCCTTATTATTACAACCTGGGGTGTGACTATAAAATGTAAACATGTAGCAGTCATGTCCCAGGCCTGGAAGTGGCAGAGAGTGGGAAGGAATGTCAGCTGCTGGGCCACCGTCTCAGCTTGTGACTCTTTATCTATAGACATATTTCTTCATGTTATGCATGGTTTCCCCACTCCCCAGCATTCCTTGTGCATATATGCTCTAGGAGCAAACACTTCACCCTGACATCTCTTCCCAAAGACCAAGGGGTTATCATCAGGGGAAATTAGAGACTTAGCACTGATGAGGGGAAGGAAAGAATCAGGAAGGCATACTGTAAGAAAATAGAGGGCAGTCGTGTTGTCTTTATATAATGTGTTAGTTTGCAATGAGGAACAAAGGAAAAAACTAACATTGATAGTACAAGACAGGTCTCACCTGCCTTCCAAAACTCACTGTTTCCTTCAAGGTGCCTTTGTTGCAATCCGGAGTGCCTCATCTCACTGAACAGACATGCTCCATGTGGCATTGCCACCTGTGATGACCACAGCCAGCCAAGCCTGTGGTAGAGGTAGGAGAAGAAAGTTGACTTCAGGTGGCTTCCAGCCAGCACTGGAGAAAGAGAACTTAGAGGCAGAGAAAGTGAACAACCCCAGGGGACTTACCTGTGATGACCACACCTCCACCACTCACATCAATGGATCCCACCTCTCCTCACTGCTCTTTAAATAGCATTTCCCCACTTAACTTCTCTGTCAGGATGGCAGGCAGCGCATCTGCTGCACCAGCCAGAACTTTCCTGCCTTTTCAGGAAGAGGCAAGAGAAAGCTCTTAACACATAAACACCCACCCATCATCATAGAGGCTAAGCCCTCTGCAGAGAGCAGTCTGGATCCCACTCCACCATCCTCATTGCCATTGCCCTAGCCTGCCACCTGGCCCTGGATAGTCCCTGTGAAGTCTCTGTTTTTATGAAACCTCACCAGGAAGGCATTGTCTCTTCCATTTTTAATTTGAAGAAACTAAGATTCACTCTGTTCATATAATTTATCCAAAGCTATCAAGGAGACTTGAAAGTTGAACTCAGCTCCAATGTGGCTTCCCAATGTAGGCTTTCCTCAAAACTTTGACGCTGACTCAACATTATTTGATCTGTCACTGCTGCACCTGCTTAACATTTTCCTACAATTCTTCCATAGGGATTCTTAACTACTGGAGCCTCAGAGGATTCCCCCTGCCCCCCACACAAACTACCTCATCTCCCTCCCTTTTGGTGGCGGGGATGCTTCTGGAAAGAGTCTGTTCTTTTGGCAGCTGGTGATATTCCACTTGATTAACCCCGTGGGACTGATCTCCAGACTCAATGATGCTGCCTAATTAACTGCTTACATAAAAGACTTGACACTTTCTGCATCTGGTTCACACTGCCAGCCTCAGACATGTTTTCTCTTCAGCAATAATATTTACATGATTAGGCAGGAGTCAGTTCATGCTTTGATAGCAACCTAAACTATGCAGGTGGCTTCCACAAACAAATGCCCTTGATAGCTAGAAAAGGACTTCCCACAGCAAGGGCCACCAGAAAGACAGATCTTCTATTTACTTTCCAGTGACATATTGTGCTTGGATCTAAAAAGCAGTTATTGACCATTCTTCTAGGTACCGGGCAATACCTAGGTCTAGGGAAGCTTAAATAAAGTAGAGAATCGCTGAAAAGTTAAATCAGGTTAACTCAGATGTTTTTTTTTGTTGTTATTGTTTCCCTCTTCTAATTTACTTTTTATTTTTGTCCAGAATCTAGTTATATAGACTGTTATGTTATATCAAGAGATATAGATTATTGACTATACAGTATTTCACAAGCCATTTGCTAGGATTTTCCAATATGTTTTCATGAGAAAGCTAGAAGCCTATGGTTTTTATGGAACCACAAATAGGTAAATGTTAAATGACATCCATGATGTGACTGGCAAATGTCAAAGTAAACAGGCAAAGAGCCAAAAGACTGGTAATCTTAATAATGATACAGAAAAGGCCCAGCAGTGTCTTCAGCAAACTGAAGTCTAGAGGAAAAAGTGTGTCAGGAGACACAATTCAGCTGAACGCCAGCATCATGAAATTTAGTAGGAATGGAGGCCAAAGTATATGAGCAGTACTAGGGGGTGGAATCAAGGGTGGAGGCTGGCCCACATTGCTGACTTCTATAAGTGGCTGCACTTGTAAAGAGAGACTGGTGAGTGTCAATTTACTTTAGCTAGCTGGTGTCATTTTTTTGTTTCTTTATCAGAAACTAGGCTGAAAGTTAGGCATAGATAAATTACTAGGTCCTCTTCTAGAATTTTACATATGCTTATCAATTCTGGGTAGTCCTTATTACCAAGAAGAGGGTACTGTTTGAAGTTAAAAATATCTATGCTCTTCTGTAAATTCCACATCACACTGAATCTGAGCCACTGCCACTGTGGAAGCTTTATTTAATAGCACATTATGTACAGTTAAGAGAAGATCCATGCAATTGCACTTTACCCTGTGACTCAGCTGTGCCACAGTCATTCTTCAAACAGATCTGGCACACACACTTGGTGTCAATGTCATCAAAAGTAGTAAGAATATAACATTTACTTCAAAAGAGTTATACAATTGTGGGGGCTAGACAGATGGCTCAGTAGTAGTAAAAAAAAATTTACTACTTTTGTAGGGGACCAGAGTTTGGCTCCAGCAGCCACATCAGGCAGTTCACAACCACTTAGAACTCTAGTTCCAGATGATCTAATGTCTTCTTCTGGCCTCCATAAATACCACACTGGTAGGAAGGAAGGAGAGAAGAAAGGAAGGAAGGAAGGAAGGAAGGAAGGAAGGAAGGAAGGAAGGAAGGAAGGAAAGAAGGAAGGGAAGAAGGAAGGAAGAAAGGAACGTTTTTTTAAATGCAGTGTCAGAAAGATGGATCAGAGATTAATAGCACTTGCTGTTGTTCTTCCAGAAGACCTGAGTTCAGATCTAACATCTAACATCCATAACCTCTTTAACTCCAGCTCCAGGGGGTCTGATACCCTCTTCTAGCATCACTGAGTACCCCCACACAGGACAAATACATCACACTCATGCGCATACATGCACATACACACCACACCCACACATACCACATACACACATATGGCATACATAAACACACTAAAAGCAAAATTAATCTTTTATTAATTTTGCATGATCATGTACAGATTTTTTTCTAAGCAACTAACACCCAGAAAGTGTTTTGCAATATTACATTAAGAAAAAAGAAGAAAGGAAGGAAGGAAGAAAAGAAATCTAACTAGCAGCATATGGCATCAGGAGACTCCCAGACAAAACAGGGACTTTTCCTTCAAATGATCTGTGAATAGTGTGGTTGGCTGAAACTCTGAGTGAGGAACTAGAGGTATCCAGAGAGGCTTCCTTGACTAGAAACAAAATTCACCAAGTATGAGCAATGATAATTTTGTCCCAATGGCACCAGCCCAGCAGATGTCTGAAATAATAAAATGAGAAAGATGATTTATTAAAACAGGTCAAGTACAGTCATTCCCTTTGTGTGTCTGTCTTTGCATCCTAGGCCATACCCTTTGCTGATAACCCCAGCAGTTCCCAGAAGCTGCGATAACCTCAGAGAATTTCTTTACTTAGTCTTGAGTTCTTTGTATTTCCTTCATTTCTATTTTATATCCAATCTGCTCTATCTCAGAAAGTTTCCCAATCTTCTTAATTCAGTTCATTTTCTCTTAGTTGAAAGAAAACAGCAGAAAATAAAAAGGTCAGCTAAGACTTTTCATCTAATAGAAGGCATACTTGGGACTGAGAAGGTCTATAGTAGCAGAATGCTTGGTTACCTATATTTTGGGAGGCCTTGAGCTTATTGTCCAAAACTACCAAAACAGCAACAAAACCCACCATAACAACAACAAAAATGTTATTTATTTAGGGGCTGGAGAGATATCTCAGCAGTAGAGAGCATGTACTGATCCTATTAAGGACCCAAATTCAGATTCTAACTCTTACATGGGATGACACAAAATGATCTGTAACTTCAGCTCCAGGGGATCCTATACCTTCTTCTGACATCCACATGCACTGAACTCAGATGTACATTGTACATCCCCATTTACACAAACACACACACACACACACACACACACACACACACACACACAGAGAATCAGACATACTTCATTACTCATGGATTTTATTAGGAAGAACTGTACATATTTAGAATCAAGAGATAATTATTTTTTTAAGAGATGGCCTCTCTATGTAGCTCTGGTTGTTCTAGCACTCTTTATGTAAACCTGGCTAGCCTTTAATTCATAGAGATTCAACTTTTCCCCAAGTAGGATTCAAGGTGTGTGTCACTAGGCCCAGCTAAGACTCTGCTGAAAAACAATCTGTACAGCTTTTATTAAATGTAGACTCCACTGGGCTATCCTTGTACCCAATGATACTGATCTTCAGGTTGAAGGGTGTGGGTAAGGAAGAAGTAAAGAATATGTATTTTCCAGAGTTGTACAGATTAAGGTACCATTTCATTTAAGTTCCAAATCACCAGGAAAAGAACAATGAGACATTTTCTAGTTTTTCTGGGAACAACTGTCTTTTCACATGCTAACACAAATTTGAATTTAAGAGGCTTAATTCTGAGTGTGTCACAAAAAAACTTTATGTGGATGGACTGACCACAATTTTATTCAAAGCATGAATATTCACACCATTGTGTCTGATTGTGCCTGGGAATGGGTCCAGTGGGGATACAGTCTGGAAACAGGGATGAGGGATTCTGTTATCAACCCTCCAGTGTCCCAAACATCCTCTGGTCCTCAGAGGATGTGATCTTATCCTGCATTCTCCAGCCATAGCTCAGCAGGACCATTTCAGGGGCAAGATGATCTGAGCCTAATTAAAAGATGGCTCCATAATAGGAATATTCCTTAGAGGATTGCCCTAATGAGGTCTTATACTCAGAAATATGCAAATCCCAGCATAAAGGGGCTCAGGGTTTTATGGCTGTGGAGAGCTCTGACATTCTCCTGCAATCATTGTTAAGTTCCAGCAAAGCCCTTCTCTACTTCCCATAAGCATTGAGTATGCCCCCAGCAATTGCCATTCCTAAGGCAGGTTACATCTGCTAACTACATAAAGCCAGAGACTTCTTTTTCATAGTCAAAAAAGGGCCTAAGGTTGACAGTCGGTCTCCATTTATTTATTTATTTATTGTGTATCCACACAATAAATCTGGACCTAAAATAGAGACTGGAAGCAAGAATGGTCCAAAAATTTCTAGAAATTATGCTGATGGCTGAAACACTGTGCCCGCCCCCATTAGCTGAACTCACACCAGGCACCAGAGCCTTTATTTGTACCATTTCATTTGACTTCCACCATATTCTACAAACCAGGCATCGCTGTTCACCTCCAGTTTAGAAAGGGGAAGACAGACACAGGTTAAGAAAAAAAACAAAATATAAAACATGCTCAAAGCCACATACAGATGAGTGAGTGAAGAAATCAATCCCACATCTGGTTCTAAAGGGCTCCCAGGCACTGGAAGAGTTTGAATTCTCATTACTCAGTGAGACTGCATCACTGGGTTGACTGATGGATAGTGACAACAATATAAATATAAGAGAGTAGATATTATACAAGCTAGATGATTATGTCACTCTTCATTGGTCAATTTTTGTTTTGTTTTTTGAGATAGGGATTACCTGTGTAGCTTTGACTATCTGGAACTCATTCTGTAGTCCAGGCTGCTATTTTGTGTGTGTGTATGTGTATGTGTGGGGTAGGGGTAGAGAGGAAGAAGGATGAGGAGGAGAAAAAGGAAGAAAGAAAGGAAAAAGGAAAAGGAAGAAGTTGGAGAAATCAGCATCATGGAATAACACACACGAGGAAACACCAGGCCAACCACTGCTTCACAAGCACATGCTAACTCCAGGTTTCAGAACTTTGGATTCAATCTAGTTTGACACACACCTACCAAGGACCACACCATCTGATGGGTCAGGATGCTACAATGCTGTGGATACACAATTCACAACCCTTCCAGGGCTCTCAATTCAACATCTGACATGAACTTAACTAAGCCCCAGAGGCTGTACAGCTGCCTTTGATACAGAGGCATGATGAATGTGTGAAGAGCTGACAGGATGGCAATGGAGGGGTGGCTAGGAAAGATGTCTATAAACAGGTGAGTTCAAATGGGGCCTGGAAAATGGAAAGAAAAGCAAAAGCACAGAAGGAAGGGACAGTATGCAAATTAGGAGTGGTCTGAGCAAGAGCAAATGGATGGATTGGTACAAGAGACACAGTAAACAGAGGCCTTGTGGTGGAGGAATGCATGAAAATATGGGGGCAACCTGCATGAGGCAAAACTGCATCATTACAAGGATTTTTCCCCCCATTTCATTTCATTCAGCCTACATTTATCTCTCAGTGGAACAGGAATAAAATGCAATGTGAATGGTTTCCTCAGGACTAAATGAATGAAAACAGAGAAAGCTCTGGGGTGGTGATAGCACATAGCCAGCAGATTTGTAAAATAAATTTTTAAAGACTTTTTAAGATAGATTTTTAGTGTTTGAATTTATGTGTATAGATGTATGTCTCTGTGAGTGAATGCCACATATGTGCGAAGGGGCCTGGAATAGCCAGAAGAGGGTATTGGATGCCTTGGAGCTGGAGTCATAGGTGACTATGAGCCACCCTATGTGGGTGCTGGGAATAAAACTTTGCTCCTCTTGAAGAGCAGTAAGCACTCCTAATAGCAGTGGGACATCTCTCCATCTCCCTCATCATTTTACTGAATAACTTTACTTCTGAGTTTACATCTCAGTCTACAAACACAATTGTAAAAAGATTTAACTTTATATTTCCATAATGACTTATCTCTTCAGGGCCAACCTCAGCAGGAAAGTATAACATTGCAATATTAGGTTTCTGGCCTGTCCAGCCTGTGGTCCAGGCCTGCAGAATCTCAGTCCCACAGAAACATACAGATGCTTACATTAATTTTATGCTGATTGATCTAGGGCCCAGGCATATAACTTGCTAATTCTTTACTCTAATCCATGATTCTTATCTTGTTCAGCCATGTGGCTCAGTACCTTTTCTCAGAGCAGCATAGTTGTCCGTTGCATCTGCTAGCCTCCCCATTGATCTCTCTGGTGTCTCTCTGGCATCTCTGCTCTGCTATTCCTGTTCCCAGAGTTTTCTTAGTCTGTAGCCCTACTCATACTTCCTGTCTGCCTCTGGCCAATCAGTTTTTTATTAGACCAGTAGGAGGGACAAATATTTACAACATACCAGAACATACCCCACAGCATATCATCACTCAGGTCTAGAGCTCATTCTTACTGTCTGGCCTGGGGGCAGGGGTGTTGTTTGGTATCAGGAGAGTGGAGAAATGCCCATTGCTCTATGTGTGTGCTGCAGCAGCTTTACTTGAGATGTCCTACAAGCTGGTGGCCTCTGCAATTTAGCTACTACCTGCCCAGGACTCTTACATGTTTCACATGCTTTCTCCTGGCTATTGGTACAGAAGGAGAGATTACATCACCTTTATAACATGGGCATCTAGGAAACACTCCAGGGCTTCTGTCACCATCCTGTAACTCTGAGTGCAGAAGACTCACTCAAGCAATTGCATGCTATGCTGCTGTGTGTTTTGCCCCCTTGAGGCTGATTTAGATCATGTGTCCCCCTACACAACACTCATCAACTTTGGTTTTCAGGTTTGCAGTCATTGGGTTCTGCTTGGGATCCATATAGCTGTCAGGAAAGTTATGTAGCTCATGGCATGCTGCACAAGCTTTACCAAAATCATAGCCTAAGGTCTGCAACCTGATGTTTCAGGCTTGGCAAGCTGCAGGTATTCACATACTTCATCCTGCTATTGGGCTGCATGGCTTGTTTATCCCTGGCCCTGTCCTGCTGTTTGAGACATCACCTTCCCATCACTGGCTCAGGCCTTGGGTGAGATGCTGGGTGTCATTTGTTTTTGTCCTTGTCATTTCTGTTCTCTCCTCTCCTCTCTCTCTCTCTCTCTCTCTCTCTCTCTCTCTCTCTCTCTCTCTCTCTCTCTCTCTCTCTCCTTCGCGATCTGAGACAGAAATAGCTCTTTTTTGTTGTTGTGTTTCAATTTTGCCAAAATTGCTAATATTTGAGAGAAACAGAACCATCAGATTTTACTAATTGCCTCCCCAGGTGACACTCTGGAGTTTTATTTCTAAAAATAACTCTTCATTAGAAAGGGCTCCTCCACTTGAGTTGGTACCTGTCCATAGGGATGGCTTTCTCCCCACCACAAATGCTCACAAGGAAGGGCTAGAGAACTGAGAAGACACTCCCTGTTAGACAGGAAGAAACTCCTCTTGCTACAGTTTAAAGCCTTCCTGTGTGTTAGGAATATGATCATTTCACCAGCAGTCACTGGGGAAAGAAATAATTTTTTCTTGTTAATCATGCTGCTGGGATTGCTTCAAAATGTCAGGCTTCCTGATAGAAGTAGCATTTCATGAAATAATAATAGGATCCTAGGGAAAGTAGAAACTTATCATCTTCCACATAACTATTTTATCTTGTTATTTTATTCTGTTTTATTTTCTCAATGCTGGGATTGAAATCAGGACTGTGTACCTGCTAACAGGTGCTCTACACTGAGTTACACGCCCAGCCTCACCTTCT
Source organism: Sigmodon hispidus (assembly GCA_004025045.1). NCBI lineage: Eukaryota > Metazoa > Chordata > Mammalia > Rodentia > Cricetidae > Sigmodon > Sigmodon hispidus. Next base: position 89,285 of record PVIH01003927.1, read on the forward strand.
ATAAATCAAAGCAGATATTAACCTCAAACGTGCTAAGTTTTTCATTGTTTTCACCCACTCAAAGTTGACTGTTACTTTTTTGAACTTTTACTTTGTTTCAAACCAAATGAGCTCCCTCAGTGAGTGAGTGAGTGAGTGTGTGTGTGTGTGTGTGTGTGTGTGTGTGTGTGTGTGTGTATTTCTAGACCCCTTCTGTCCTCCTTTCCAGTGGTGATAAAGCAAGCTGTCTTCTACTGGAAGAATAAAGATTAAGGTCATTAAACTATGACTATTATAAAAAGAACAGGGCTTTTGAAAAGAATAAATCATCAACATATTAAGCAGTTATAGTTTGAAAGAAGACATAGAAATGTACTTAGTTAATTTAGTGTATTTATCAATCACTGCCATTGTCTTTTCGGCACTGTACAAATACCCAGAAATGTCTCTCAGTATTCTCTCTCAAAGCAAAGCATATGCTTATAATAAATATCTTTCACCAAACCAGATATTTCCCTTGGAGCACACAGAGGTATTTTTAACTCAAAGCGACAATCAAAACTGTTCAACATTTCTCAACTCCTCTGCTGACTTCAATAAAGCCAGGACAGACCATACGCCATACCCAGTCTGCCTGACTTAAAGTAGTGTATGGCAAGAATCATCCACATGGAGAGTTAAACAGTGAAATTTCCTAAGCAGATGCATGCTGTGAGAATCAATAACCTCTTCGAAAACCAGCAAATTGGTTTCAAGTGTTTGGTTCACTGGTTCCATCCCACAGCTGCAAATAAGAGGCCACCTCCTGAGTGAAAGGGAAGGTGGAGATGAGTCATTGAAAAATGCTTTCCCACAGAATTCCTGTTCTTGCTGCATGGGCGGCATTTGCGGCCATTTTGTATTTAATTTCAGAAAATTCTCTGTGTTGAGATTTTGGTTTTGTTACTTTTTTTTTTTTTTTAAGAGAGAGTCTCATGTAGCTCAGGCTTGCCTATAACTAACTAGCTATGTAGTTGAGAATGATTTTCTTGCTTCTCTCTCATGAGACCAGGTACTAGAACTACAGGCCATGGGCCAATGTGTCCAGCTTCTACAGTGCCTCAGATCAAACCCAGGATTCCTTCCTTGCCAGGGAAGTACTCTACCAACTGACCCACATCTCCAGCCTTTGTTTTATTGGAATTTCAACAATAAAGTGTTTTTCTAGGGCATATGATCTTAGCTCATTTCATGAAAAATGAATCATGACAATGTAATTGTTTATATAATCATGCATTTTCTAGGTGCTAGACTTTCTTTAACTTCTCAGCCAGACTATTCTTTCCAAAAGAAAACTAATTCTCTACCTAGATTTATCTAAAACAAGAAGTCAATCTATCAAACTCTACTCTGGGAATATTTCAGACAGCCTGACCACTGACAGAAGCTTGCATGTGTTCCTGGCTCCCAGGCAGGCAGCCTGTGTCTTCTCCCTTTCTTTCTCTTTATTGACTGAGGACCTTCAATCTTCTTTCTCTTCGGTGATCAGTGACTGTCATCACCTCCACAGTTGCCTTTACTCTCCTTATCAAAAGGCTTTGGAACAGTCCTGAATCTCTAGGATCTCTTTTCCCCTTCTCTTATCAGAAGTGTTGTTTACAGAAAGTCTCACCGAGCACATGGTTACTGCTGTAGTCTGGAGGCGAGAAGTCTTCCTCCAGCAGGATAGGCTGTCTTCTATAGAAGTTTACACACACACACACACACACACACACACACACACACACACACACACACACACACACACGTGATCTCTCTCTCTCTTTCTCTCTTTCTCTCTCTCTCTCTCTCTTTCTCTCTCTCTCTCTCTCTTTCTCTCTCTCTCTCTCTCTCTCTCTCTCTCTCTCTCTCTCTCTCTCTCTCTTTCTCCCTCTCTCTCCCAGTTAAATATGTAGCGAAGAGGAAGACAGATCTAGCCAGTCATATCAACAAGCTAAAGAGCATCTTGTGCCTTCAATGGTCCCCATATCTCCTCTGTCTCCTCATCCTGCCCCAGCTCATGCTGCCTGCCAGAACTGTGACCTTAGCAATGGCTCTGATGACCCCTTTCCTCTGAGCATCTCTGTTGGATTGTTTACTATGGGAGCCCTACATATCTCTGCCATCGCCCTCAAGTCACCAGGACTTAGAATTCGAGGATTAAATTGCATCTGGAAGATGGGAGTTCAGTAATGGCTAGGAAAATGGTTCTGTTAGTGAAGTGTCTGCCACACAAGCATGAATACTTGAGCTTATATCCCAGCACGCACACAAAAAATCTGGGTACTATAGTTATTGAAAACCCCAGCCCCCTAGTCCATCTTCAATAACCCAGCAGCAGAGGCAATATCACCAGCCACTAAAATGTGACACATTTCCACTGTCACCACAAGTCATGTATTTTCCCTATGCACACACACTACACCGCTTTATAAAGAGCCAGTCCCCTCTCCTTCCCTTCCCCCTTGCTCAGAGGCAGCCTCTGTATACCACCACCCCAACAAATCTCTCGAGTGGTGCCTTTTGCATGGAGTGACTTTGTGGCATTTCTTGGCTCCAATTTGCAAAGGTACCCTTTCTTTTGCCTTGAAACCCTAAGAATAGTAATGTATATCAGGGAACTTTAGTGTGGGGGAAGTGGAGACAGACAGATCTCTGGATCTCACTGGCCAGACCAGCCTAAACTAATCAGTGAGCTCCAGGTCCAGTGAGAGACCTTGTCTCAAAAATTAAGGGGGAGAGAGATTGATGAAGGACACCCAGTGTTGACCTGGCCCACAGAGCCAGAATACACATGCACCACCACCACCACCAACAACAACAACAAAATTAAATTATAATTTATGGGATTTCTAGGAGCAAAGCTAACAATAATATTGTTTTATTTTTTCTTCTTTATTTATTATTATGAATAAAGAAGTCACATTTTCTATCCTTGTATATCCTTATTCAAGGTCCCTTCCCCCTCCTACCACATCAGGTCATTCTCTCTTCTCCACATCTCCCCATCCCACCCATGGGCAAGTGGTCCCAAGGTCCCAAGGTCCTAATACTGCTCAGTTCAGCCTCCACTCCTGGCAAATCCAGTTTTCTCCCCCCAACATCAAGACTGAGTCAGGTGTTCCTCTAAGGGGAGTGGGATCCAAGGAGTCAATAATGTTTTATATACCAATACTTTTATATTTACTCATATCCTTACTTGTAGAAGAGATATTAGTAATGATAATATTGATGTATTAAATATTATATATTGATATGCTACATTTTATAATTATATTTTATTAACTAGAGTAAGTAATGCATTAATATTACCATAACTAATGATGCTCATGAGTCATCTGTTGTCTAGAAGAGACTGTAAGTTGTAAACAAGTGTATTATGCACTCAGTGTTTGAAAATGGAGTCTAAGCTGAAGCTTTGTTCCGCCCCCTGCTCACTTTTTACATGGTTTGCCTTTGAATGTGTTTATAAAGTCAGTGATACTTGTTGACACCGTGAGGTACATCATCAGCTGCTGTGACCAAAACAGCTGAACAAGGATGAGCACACTGTCCTGAAGTAGCAGGAATCCTAGTGATAGAGTCCAGGGAAAGCTGGTGACAGAGAGTACTCCAGGAGAAGAAATGATGTGTACAAGTCCAGAGGGAAAGAAGCTGACAAGACACAGACCTAAGATGAACCCACACCTGCGTATGGTTAGGGAGGGAGTGACCTGGGTATGGTTAGGGAGGGAGTGGAGCACAAGCTGAGGCTGGGCAGGTGTGTTTGATAGGACTTGACAGAAGAAAAGTAAACAGAGTCATTAGAAGTTTACTGAGAAGTGGTGACAGGCCATCTAGGAAGCTGAGACGGTCACTGACCTCACAGGGAGCATCTGTCAGGAGGCACCTATAGATAGCCACTACTGCAATGCTCATAAGAAATAACAGCCATGTGTTCAATGGGTGGAGACAAGAGACCGTGAGAGGAAGAACACACTGGATTTGGGGAAGAGTTGAACGGGAAGGCGGCACCATAAAAGTATCAAGAAACAACTTGTGTAGCTCAGGTGTCTGAACTACTGGGTTTTGGCTTTATTGTTTAGTGCTGACTGTTCTTCCAAGTATTTATTTTTCTTTCTTCATCTTAAGGAAAATCTTCCTATTGCTTCAAAACTAACAATGCATAAAGCCCCTCAGCATTGCTTTTCCAATCCTTTGAAATCCAAATCCATTTTAATGCTCTAAGGATCCCAGATGATTTGTTTACAGAGTTTGGCTTTGTGTTTGTTTCAGTGCTGAGGGGCAAGCTAGGGCTTTGTATATGATTGGTAAGCTCCCTATCACTGATCAGCAATAATATCAAGTTACACTCATAATTTTAAAAACATATCTGATCATTCCCCTTGTATTTATTTTCTGCCAAGAATAATTTCCTTCATTGAAATGGGAAATCCGGACGCTTGATATAATGGACAATTTCTTTTTACCACAAATAAGAAAAACTAACTTGAATCAACTTTAATACTAAAGGGAATTTATTATAAGAATATAAAGGTGTGTCTTGTAGACACTGCAGAAACACAACCAAGACAGAAATGAGTAGGAATTCCTCTGGATTCTCACCCCTTTCTGTCCATCCCTCCCTGTGCAGTGACTTCTTTTATCTTTGAAAGGCTTTCTCTGCTCTTAACTCACACAGAGGGTTAGAAGAGCTCCTGTGTTGATGTGATGTGGGCCTTGCCACTGAACATTAAGAAGCAAATGCAACCTGGATACAGCAGAGGTTCACCTCTAGTTAGTGAAGTGTGAGCGGCTGGGTTGGTGCAGGAGTTCAAAGAAGGACTAGCCAATACCAATTCTGAGTTTCCAGAGAAAGGAGAATTGTTAGAAACTTGGCAAACAGCCCATGTGGAGAGAGAAGGGAACAATAGCTCTTTTACTTCAGTGAGCATGTGTTAAGGAACAACCAAGTTCCTGGGCCAGGCCAGGCTCATAAATATGAAACACAGGGCAAAACCATTCTACCTCCAGGGGCCGGAAAGATGCTTAGTGGTTATGGCAGCTGGTACTCTTTCAGTGGGCCCAGGGTTAGTTCTCAGTACCTACATCAGGTGGCTCACAACCATCTGTAACTCCAGTTTTTAAGGGGATCAAAACCCTCTGATATCCTTAGCATCAACGAGTGTGCCAGGTGCACACACACACACACACACACACATTTCAGTACTAACAGAGTCTACCTTCAAAAAACTGTTATATGCAACGTAACAGCTGGGCCTCTAAATATATGTGGTCACCTAAAACTCTGTAGTGTACTGCAGAGATACAAGCATCTATGATATGCACACTCTGACTCTCACCTTGAACAGTTAAAATAAAATAAGGCAAAGACTTTATCCCCAGTGGTTGTTATATGCTAACAAATAGGCAGGCCACAAATGCAAAGTGTATACTACAGAGGACTTTATTAAATATACAATATATTACCATGTATTTTGATTTACTAATATTCACCCATCTGAAAACTGAAAGGCATCTCTCTCTACATTTGTTAGTGGGAAAAAGAAATGCACTGATTCTGACATCATACCAGGAAAGGGGCTAGGTAAAGCCCAGACTGCATGCAGGTAAAGACCTCAATTCTAGTCCACAGCAGCTCTGTGACTTAGGGTTGGAATGGGCAGTCAGTGCACCTCTCTAGTCTTCCCCTATAAAGTCTACTCAGTGTGGAGAGGTAAGAATGAGGAGGAAGAAGTCTAAGTCTACAGTTAGAAAAACGAAGCTGGGGTAGATAGATAGTTCACATGTATGTGTGGCTTGTAAAGAGTTAAGGAAGTGGGGACCCACAGGTACTGCTGAGAAGCTGACCTGAGGAAAAGGCTTCCAGGGAGATGCTGTGGGGAGAGATAAGGTCACACAGGAGCCTTCTGCTGAGGGTTTATAAACATCATAAAACAAGTGGCAGCCGGAAGAACAAAGAGAATAGATGTAAACAGGCTGGGCCAGGGAAAGACCTGGGATTCCAGCCCTGTGGCTTGATGACCAGGTGATTAGCCCACAAGCATGCTCTCAATGCATGCTGTGGCAGGTTTCTCACTTTGCAGATTTCACTGTGTTTAATCTTTACTTTTCAAACAACACATGTGGGGGGATGGGGAGACACCCAGTTATTGCAGAAACTTTGACCCACAAACAAGAAAAGCTCTATTATTTCCTCAGCTTCCTTATCTGGTGAATTACCCTGCCATAGTATTGCCTCTCAAATTCCTTTAAGCTTCCTTTTTACGATGTTACAGTCAGATCACCTGTCTCTCAGGAAAACTTTAATCTCCTTTCCAATTTCTCTTGTACTCAGGCCTCCACCAAATTTGATTTTTGGCCTTTTCAGATTTCAGTAAGGCATCATTCACCTGTGTGAGCATCTGAAATCAATAATGCAATTTTGGGCTTTTAGCTGTGATTTCAATTTGATCTCATGCAGAACAGGGTTACAATGCCACTGTTTTGAAGATTTATGTATTTATGTATATAAATGCTCTATTTGCATGTATGCCTGGATGACATTATTAGATAGTTATGAGCCACCATGTGGTTGCTGGAAATTGAACTCAGGCCCTCTGGAAGAGCAGCCAGTGCTCTTAATTGCTGAGCCATCTCTCTGGCCCTACTTTTGCTTTTAGAAATAGAGTTTCTCTGTTTAACATTCCTGGCTGTACAGAAACTTGCTCTGTAGACCAGGTCTGCTGCAAACCCAGAGATCTGCCTGCCTCTGACTCAGAGTGCTGGGATTAAAGGTATTAATACCATCATCTAGCTGCTATGTTATTTTTAATTGAGCAAGTAATTAATTTAACTGAGCAAAACAACGCTTGGCTGAGCTTACTCTCTTTTGTTTAGAAGATAGTGCCTCAGTGATGGGAAATTTCCCAGGAGTGCAAAAAAGGTCTCTAAATGGTCAAACATCCATTGTATTAACTGGGGACAGGTATGATTGCTTGAAAGCTTTTCGATGATGTGATATGAGGAAGAGTATAGCCAGAGACATAGAAGAGTCCAGAGTAGAGAGAGCCGTAGACCAAAGATGGTTGGCAGACTGGACAGGGCCATGAGAGGAGAGTGGAGGGGAGGCAAGAGAGAAGGACCAAGCGTGCAGGCCATGGAAACCAAGAGAGAGGGTGTCAGAAGAAAAAACAAAAGGGAGCCATAGCCAGAATGATAGTTACAAGGGAGAGGGAAGCCCAGGATCTGAGAAGTTTAGGGCCGGGGAGGGGTGAGAAAGGCTAAGAATAGTTATTGCTGATACTGAGGAAGCCTGGAAACCAGCACCCGCTTTGGTATGCTAACAGGCACCAAGCCATTTGTCCTGAGTTCCTTTTGGATCTGACACTCAGTGATGTATAGTGACCACAGCCATGTCCAACCACATACAGATGCACACCACATTTGTGCCATTTATGTGTCATAGAGGGTGGAGGCAATCAGAGATAACAGAGCTAAAATAGTTACATCTTTCCCTTCCATTCTGTTACTTTTTTCCAGCTATTCCCCTGATCCTTTGAACATGTTTACAACCTTTGCTTCTCTAATCTGTCAGTCTACAAACAATTCTTTATAGACTTTGATTGTGGTGATATGTTACATATTGAATAAAACCTGGAATATCAGGAGATCAACACACAGTCAAAAACTAGGCAGACATAGCTCAGGAATTTCTTGATCTTTGAGTATAAGGCCAAACAGCTGGGCTTCAATGACATACACCTTTAATCCCAGCACAGGGAAAGCCTGGGGGTGGTGACCTATGCCTTTAATCCCATAACTCCAGAGAAAGAGAACTTTGCTTGTTTCTGTGAGTTCAAGGCTGACTACCAAATAGAGTAGTTCCTGCCTTTAATCCTAACCTGGATGGGATATACCTGGCCAAAAAGGGTATTTAAGGCAGGCTTGGGAAAACAGGAGTGTGACTAAAGAAGCTGGAAGAGAGGTAGGTGAGATTTGACTGTGGTGTTTCCTCTCTCTGATATTTCAGCCTTTCCCTGATGTCTGACTCTGAGTCCCTTTCAGTACAATCAGAATTTATATTTGATATTATGATACTGTATCTAAACAAAGCCTAGGTGATCAATATAAATTGTGATTACTATCACTTGTGATTAATATCCAGGCTGTACAGAATTGTGATCATAGAGGTTATATTATGACCCTATGAGTTTGATGGCAAACCCTCTACCCAGATTGATGACATAACACTATGCTCACACCTTGAAAGTCTTTCAAGCACTATTGGCATTATGAAGTGGATAATTCTTTGTACGACTGACCTGTGCATCATGGGACATTTAGCATCACTCACTAGCCTAACCACTTGACCCCAGTAGCAACTCTTATAATCACCAGGTGTTTGGGTAGACCGTCAAACAGTCCCTTTGAGGAGGTATGTGGCCTAAAGCCTTTCTCCATCCTAGCTCCACAGTCCCTCAGCAGCTTATAAAATAATCATTCAGGGTCTTAATATTAATTTACAACTTTTGGTCTATGGCTCAGGCTTCTTACTAACTCTTACATGTTAAATGAGCCCATTTATATTAATCTATTTATTGCCATGTGGCTGGTGGTTGACCAGTGCTTTCACATCTTGCTCCTCGGGCGGCTCTGGTTTCTCCAGTCTCCTCCTTTCTTCTCCCCATATCTCTGTTTGGATTTCCTGCCTGGCTATATCCCATCTTGTCATAGGCCAGAGCAATTTCTTTATTAACCAATAGTTAATAGCAATACATATTCACAGCCTCCAGAAAGACCATGCCACAGCAGAGGTGGGTGCTATGACTTGAATATGAAATGTTCCTACAAGCTCATGTGTCTAATTCTTTGTCTCCAGCTAATGATGCTCTCTTAGATGGTGGTAGGACCTTTAGGGGGGTGAGGCTACCAGGAGGTAGTGTGTCACCTAGGGATCTATATCTTACCTGGTCTCATCTTGAATCCCTTTGCTCTACTTCCTGGTTACTATGAGTTGAATAGCTCTGTTTCATCAATCCCTCTTCTCCATGGTAGATTCATCTTTTCAAAGACTGGGACCAAATAATTAATTGTTCCCTAAGTTTATTTCTGTCCATTAATTTGGTCACAACTGTTAGCATGTAAACATTGACCTAGCTTGCATCCTGGGCTTGGCTGCTTAATTCCAGTGTTGCCATGTTGTGGCCACGCCTCTGCCTGCAGAACACAACACATGACAGGGATCCCTTTTAAACCCCCTCTTCCTTCTCTCTCTCTCTCTCTCTCTCTCTCTCTCTCTCTCTCTCTCTCTCTGTCTGTCTCCTCTCTCTCTCTTCCTCTCCCCTCCCCATTCCCTGGATATCCAGATCCTGATAAACTCAACAAGGCCTCCTGGTAGCATGTCAGCATATTCCATCCTTCCACGTGCAAAATACTAACAGAACAACAAAACTAACAGAGTGAGAAAGGGAGCATCCCTCTTGGTTGAGAATGAGAGAGGGCATCACTCTTGGTTGAGAACCACTTGTTAGTATTTCGCATGTGGGAGAGACACGAAACATTCACTACTAGGTGCCACACAGAGTTTATTGGGGGGGGGTTCAGATATCCAGAGAAGGGGGGAAGGGAGAAAGAAGGAAAGGAAGAAAAAAAGGAAGAAGGAGAGAGAGAGAGAGCAGAAAAAAAGGACCCAGTGCCACGCTTGGGGGCGCACTCCAAGGCAAACTCCAGGGGTGTCTGGAACACACCTATACCACTGACTACTCTCCTTCAAGAAATACTACTGTGCATTTTTTCTCAGTTCTCATGCACGCCATAATAGCTAATAGGTATTGAGGTAATAGTTCACGGTGTGCTCATTTAATCCTCCCTGCAGCCCTGTAAAGCAGATGATAGTGCTTAACGTTCATATGAATACAAACACTAGAGCCCCCAGGACCACCAATAATGAAAGAAAATTAGCATAAATGATTACTGATACTGTATTTACTTCACAAATAAATATCTAATTTTGTCCCAAATATAACTAATTTTTTCTCACAGGAGTTAATCTACATCATGAACTATTATTGTGCTCACTTTGCACATAAACCTGAGTCTGAGCACTGAACCATTGCACTGCACTACACAAAACCTGAATGGCCTTAGCTGCTCTTGAGACTCCACTGATTTTATTTTTTAAACCATTGACATATGAGAATCAATTTTCTAGAGGAGTTGCTTTTTAATCTCTTGATTTGCTTACTCTACATATATTCAAAATAAAATTATAGCGAATAGATGTGTAGTATATAGCACACATTAGCAGATGAACTTTTAAAACTTATATCTGTATGTTTAAATAGAATTGAGCACAGAAAAGAGGCAAAGCTTCACAGAATATGTTTGTGAAAAAAAAAAGACAATGAAAATTTAAAGATTTGTCTTTTGCATTTCTAAAACAAATATATTTAAAGTTATATAAACTGTAGCTTTTACTTTAAAAAGATATGAGCTAAATAAATAAGGAGAATGTTTGGGGTAGAGATAACATGTTAGACAAGATATCCAATTTTAAATTGTCTATGTACTAATAAGAGTCCTATGTTGTAGAATGTTAAGATGTGTTACATTTTTTTTATGCTGTGCAGCATTTGTTTTAATGATGTATTATTTTATGTTGCATTTATTTAACTCTGTGAAGCTGTGCTACTTTGCCTGTCTAACATACCTGATTAGTCTAATAAAAAGTTGAACATCCAATAGCAAGGCAGGAGAAAGAATAGGAGGGGCTGGTGCAGGCAGAGAGAATACATAGAAGGAGAAAAAGAGGGAATGGGAAGCAAGAGAGATAAAGGAGCAAGAAAGGAACAAGCCAGCCATACAACCAGCTATGGAGTAAGAGTGAGAGTAGCATTACAGAAGTAGGGAAAGGAAAAAGCCCAGAGGCAAAAGGTAGATGGAATAATTTAAGTTAAGGAAAACTGGCAAAAAACAAAGCCAAGCTAAGTCCGCACATTTATAATTAATAATATGCCTTCATGTATTTATGTGTATTTATTTGAGAGCAGGGTAGGTGGGCCCCTAAAGAGTACAGAGCCAAAAGAATAACGAGTAAGAAATCAGTCCTACACTTTAACTTCCTCTAATCCATTAATCAGCTTGAATAACACCCTTTTCTAAATTTTCAAAGACAGTTAAATTTAGGAGAAAATTTAAATTTTTTTATTATTTTAAACTGCCCTTAAAACTTACATCTGCCTCTGCTTATTTCTAGAAGTTCCATGAGTAGGCATTATATTAATACATGAAGGAGTAACAAATAAATATTTAGAGCAAAACTTACAAATCTAAATTTCTAAAAATATTTGTCTGGGGTATTGCTAATCGTGCAGACACATTATTTTCTGCTTGGTAAAAGAATTAAAGACGAGAGAGTGAGAAAGATGGCTTTGCAGGTAAAGAGCTTGTTGCCAAGCCAGATGTATTGGCCTGATAAGAGTGACCCTGTAGGCTCATAGATTTGAATGCTTAGTCACCAGAGAGTGGCACTGCTTGAGAAGGATTAGGTGGTGTGGCCTTGTTGGAGGAAGTGTGTCACAGAGGGTAGGCTTTGAGGTTTCAAAAGCTCAAGCCAAGTTCAGAGTATCTCTCTGAACCAGCAACTCAGAATTCAGCTCTCAGCTATTCTTCAATACCATACCATGTCTGCCTGTATAACACCATGCTTCTCACCATAATTATAATAGACTAACCCTCTGAAACTCTAAGCAAGCCCCAATTAAATGATCATGGTGTCTCTTCACAGCAATAGAAGTCTGACTAAGACAGCAGATGAATGAGTTTGATGCCAAGAACCCTTATGGTGGATGAAGAAAACCAACTTTTGCAAATTGCCCTCTGATCTCTATAAGCTGTGATGCTGCGTGCGTGCATGAGTGCGTGTGTGCATGTGTGTGTGTGTGTGTGTGTGTGTAAAACACATGTAAAATGAATACATGTAAAAAGTATTTTGTGACTTCCAAATATTGTAATGCTAACAGGAAGACCTGGAGTAAGTTCAAAGAAGGTCTTCACTTGATTGTTTTCTAATAGCTTGTGTGGTATAAAATGCCCCTATAGGCTCCTGGTCTGAACACTTGGGCCCCAGATAGTGCTGCTGTTTGAAGGGGTTTAGAAGGTGCAGCTTTGTTGGAGGAAGTTTGGAAATGAGGATCAGTTTTAAAAGTTCATAGCTTCTTCTAAGGTCCAGGTCTCTATCTGCTTCATGTTTGAGCTTAAAGATGATCTCTTAGTATCCTACTCCTACTACCATGCCATCATTTCTCCCTGCCACCAAGCCACCATGCCACCATGCCACCATGCCACCCTGCCACCATGCCACTAGGCCACCATGCCCCCTGCCACCATGCCACCCTGCCACCATGCCACCCTGCCACCCAACACCTTGCCACCATACTTTCCTGCCACCATGCCATCATGTCTCCCTGCCACTACAGACTTTCCCTCTGTAACCATAAACCAAAATAAAAGTTTTTCTTCCGTGTTTTACCATAGCAACAGAAAAATAACTAACACAATAATGATTTCCACATCATCTTTTGAGATACAATCTCTCACTGAGCCTAGAGTTGATGGATTAGGTAGATTCAGTACTCACCAAGCTCCAGGGATTTGCATGTTTCTACCTTAGACTCTCCAGCACTAGGGTAAAAGACATGTGCCTACCCCTGGCTTTTATGGGGGTGTTAGTAATCTGAACTCAGGTCTTCATACTGTGTGCCAGTCACTGACTTAAGTTACCTCCTCAAACCCACTACTGAGTGTTAATGGATGAAGACAATGGGGGAGTATGGTGGGAATGTCTGTATGCAGTGAAAATCATTCTGTGAATAAAGGAACTGTTTTGACCTGTGTGGAGCACTGTAGAAGTGGGTGGGGGAATCAGAGGAGAGACAGGTAGAAGGAGGGCGGAGTCAGACAGACTCCATCCAGCTGCCAAAGAAGAAAGGTAAGGGGCCCAGGTGAGGTACAGCCATGGCCACGTTACCAGGTAGATTAATGTAAATGGGTTGAATTAAGATGAAATAGCTAGCTAGCAATGTGCTTGAGACATAGGCCAAGCATGATGAAATTAATATAAGCACCGGAGTCATTTTTGAGGGGTAAGAGCTGCTGCGGGCAAGTCAGACATCTAGGCCAGATAGGGTCAGAAATCTTATAAAACAGGGGGAAAGAATTACATGTCTTAAGAAGAGTGAAGAAAAAAATGCCCAGAATACATATTCAAAGGATATGTGCAAGGCTAAATCAGACTGGCTAGTTGTTCACCAATGTCTCTTTATTTCTCCTGGTACCTAATGCTAGACATAGCATGTATTACATCTGGATATGGAAATATGAGGTAGAAAACTAGTCTGGACCTCACTCATAAAAACTAGCAGCCAATCAGGCATGTTAGTGCACAGCTTTAATCTCAGTCCTCCGGAGATGAAGGCAGGCAGATCTCCTGAGTTTGAAGCCACCCTGGTCTACATAGTAAATTCCAGGTCCAGCGATGCTACAGAGTGAGACAAAAGCAAAAACATTAATAACATCAAAAACCCGTACCCACTGAAGGGTAAGAACAGAAGTATTGTAGGAAGACAGAGCCCTACAGGGTGCATTTTCATACCCCTCATCAGCTAAAAATGCCAGATCAGAAACATCAGCCAGTAACATATACTCATGAGGAAGGAGAAGGGTACAGCTAAGCCCCTGACATTTAAGAGATGCTTATTATGTCAGTCAGCTTACCTTGTGAATACATTTGATTCAACTTGAAGCCACAAATGCTCAGCATCTAGTCCACCATTACCAGCCTTTTCAGAGAAACTGCTTCGTGAAATATCCCAAATGATGCTATCACCAAGCTTCCAGAGACCACACCACAAAACCATGATCTCTAGCATAAAAATCAGGACTATAAATAACATCCTTAAGATAACACCTAAATCAGTACACAGGAAATCCATAAATTTCTATGAGCCAAATGCACTTTAAATTTTTTAAATTGTTACTTTATGTGTATGAATGTTTAGCCCGAGTATATGTCTGGGTACCACATGCATGCCTGTTGCCTGCAGAAGCTAGAAGAGGGCATTGGATCACCTGGTGCTGGGGTTATAGATAGTTATGAGCTGTTATATGGGTGCTAGGGATCAAACCTAGCACCTCTGAGAGAGTAGCCAGTGTTTTTAAAGACAGGGGCATCTCTCCTTCTCTCCCAATGTATTGTAAATGGCCAGTTTTCACTTCTGTATACATTGCCGGTTAGAGACAGCAATTAGATCAACAACCATTATTAGACCTGAGAAAAATACCATTTCTGCAACTGTCTGATTAAGCAAGCTTTATTTAGACTGGCCAGCCGGCTGCCTCACCCTAAGACACCCTAAGGATTTCAGAAAGCAGCCCCTCACTGGCTTTTGAGGTCCCTTTTATGAGGAAGAGTTAAGAAAGTTAGCAAACAGCTGTTGAGATAATTGGCTGTTAGCACCTGGACAGAAGAGTAGGGGACTCGGGGTTCAAGGCTGCCTGTGGGGGTAGATAAGTACAAGAATAGTCATGAGGAAGGGGGTCACCACAGGTGTTCAGGAGTATAGCAAGGCAAACGGGTGGATGTGCATACATCATGAGGTTACAAGTTCAGCCAGCGTAGGACGAAACACAGTTTGCAGGATACTTTAGGCTTAGGAAACAGAAACTTAATTCTTGTAAAGTATGGAGACTTAATAACAATGTTTAACAATGTGACTACTACTTTAGTTTCACACTAGCAAGTGAGAAAATGTACAGAATAATCACCCAACACACACATCTCAGATCTCATCTTGACTAATTCCATTTCTGACTATGATTTATTAAGCATCTATTTTGTGAGTGAATATGTTGCCACTTGTGATTTAAACACAAACAAAGCAATCCCTGGGGTACACCCTAGTCAGGAGACGTTCGCATATTTCTTTAGTGTTACACTGATACCTTATAGTAGCCTATACCTTAAAGGACCATGGGTGAGTCAAAGGCACCTACCTCATTAAAAATCATCTTAAGCATGGGTGACTGTCGTGGGGAAAAC
The DNA here is from genome assembly GCA_004025045.1 of Sigmodon hispidus. Classification (NCBI taxonomy): domain Eukaryota; kingdom Metazoa; phylum Chordata; class Mammalia; order Rodentia; family Cricetidae; genus Sigmodon; species Sigmodon hispidus. The sequence goes on from PVIH01003927.1 coordinate 104,361, forward strand.
CCATCCTCCCACCTTTGCCTTAGATGACTTAGCCAGAAATGCTACATTGCTAGTTCTCCTCCCGAGGCAGCGTCTTTTCTTCCATGATTCTTTGCAGTGGGAAGCTCACCTGAACATCTTGTGAGTGTCACCCCGGAAAGCTTCATTAGCTTCCTGAGTTTTATGAGCCTCACTCCTCTCTAGGGGGCAAAAATGCAAACAAGTGTGAGTAACCTCTGAGCTCATTTCTAGTGGAAGTCAGACACGGCTTCATCTGACTCCTTGTTTCGGCTTCTCCTTCTGGAAACAGGTCCTATTTTGAAGCACATGTAGTGCCAGACTTCACACAGCAAACATAGGTAACAGCTCTCATGGAACTCCAGCTAATTAGCCATTAAGAGAATGCAAAATATAGGTAACCCTTTCCGATGAGAATTTCAGCTCTGTTGCACATATGTCTCTGCATGTGCTGGCCAACACATGCTAACACTTTGCAACTACTTGGGGAAATTAATTATGTAGCATTAGACTTAAAATAGATATCAATTATTTTATTTCTTCCTGAAGTCAGCAAAGGTCTCATAGGCCATACCTTGAAACTACAAAAATGTCCACTTTGCTCAGCATTGGTCAGCTGGTTCACCTACAATGATCATTGCTGTGGAGGTTGTCTGGTGGCCATTTTCTTTGTCCAACATTATCTTTATATGTATTCCTTGTGAAAGGAGTTGTCACTTTGTCATATATGGTTTTCACTATTATTGCATACTTGAGAATTGACCCACGTACTAAAATATATATATCCATCATTCCAAAATTGACACTGTTAATCATTCACAGGCATACGCACGGTAGCAAACAAGGGTGAACACCCCTGTGCACACTCCCAGCAGAGAGAGGCTTTTTATTTCCTCTCTCCTATTGGAGATATCTACTTGACAGTTTCTTTAGTGCCGGACTTTGTGCATTTTGGGCTTTATTTGGCCATTTTGTTGTTCAAATTGTCCTCAGACTTAACATGCAAGTGCTATCTTGTGTTACTAAGCACAAGAAGAGCTGGGATAGGAATATGGGCTTGAGATATCAGCCAACCATGAGTTATCAAGTGTTAGTGAATCAAGAGACGTATAGAAAGTACAACATAAGATACCTGACCAAAGTACAAAAGAAAAAGGATCTCAGATCAACATTCTCTCCTGAACATATTTTTAGATTAAGATGCCTCAGCATTTTAGTGATTCTCTAGTAGGACCCTATTTTAAGAGACTTAAGGCACCTAATGGACAAAGAAGAAAATGTCCATTAGGTACTGATACACACATAATTGGTATCCAGAACCAACAATGTAACAATTTATATATTAAATCCTCCTTGTGTGATAAGGAAATATAGTAAATTGTCAGTTGTTGCTGACTCCATTAAAAACTTTGATTTCTGCCCATTTTATGAGTGATACACCCAAGGCACTTAGGAAGAACAGGATGGGGAAACAATCTCTGTAGTTCATGCCTCTGGGTGTGAGAACCACTCTGCCAGGGTGTCAGGGAGAGGCGGTTAACAGAGGAGCTAATGTGAATCCTTCTAGATAATGAGATAGATTCTCCTCCTCACTTTCTCAAATGCAAACTCATTGATTATTGGGACAGTTGAAACAATGATGATGAGGAGGAAGGACAATGACAAGAACAGAGGAGTGTCCTGTGGTGTCTCACATGCTAATACTTCTTTGCTTTGATTTCTAGGTGGCAAGAAAAATTTTTGTCAAAAAAATTGCTACTTACACATTTTGAAGCATACATATTATATTTTAATTGTTTGATCAAAGTCTAATAACTCATGTTTTTGCCTTGGTATTAATCATAGATTCCTTCTTCATACACTGTGCCCTAATTCCAGGTTTCCTCCCTGTAGTCCTCCACTTCCTGTCCTCCCCAGATCCGCTCCCTTACTGTCTCACATTAGGAAAGAACAGGCTTCTTAGAGATAACAAAACGTAATGAAAGAAAACATAATAAGATTAAAAACTAAACCTATCATATCAAAGTTTGACAAGGCAAGTGAACAGAAAGAACTAAGAGCCTCAAGAGAGGCACAGGAATCAGAGACCCAGTACATTTAGGGATCCCCTAAGAGTCCTACGCGGGAAGTTATAACACATAAGCAGAGGACCTGGTGCAGACCGTGTAGGCCTGTGCTTGCTGCTTCAGTCTCTGTGAGGCCATACGAGCTTTGCTCGGTTGATTTACAGGTTTGTTCTCCTGCTGTCATCCACCCCCTCTGTCTCCCACACTCCTTTGCCCCTCTTTTGTTGGGTTCCCTGAGCTCTAAGAGATGGGATTTGATGGAGACATCTCAATGTCTAACGTCTGGTTGTGTGTCTCTGTTCCCGTCTGCTGTAGGAGAAAGCGTCTCTGATGATGGCACTTGATTTTTAAACTGATAAACAAATAAATGTATTCAATTTGATATACAAATAAATGTGTTCAATTTAAATAATAAAGTCCAGCGTTGGTGAAAGTCACTCAGCACAGAACTAACACTGTGTCCGTCCTCTTGTCTCTGGAATTTCATCTTTACTCACTGGTGAATAGCTTCCTTCTCTAGGCACTATTTAGTCAGTTTTAACATAACAACAATTCAGATCGTATAGAGGCCTAGGGTTATAATTAGAATCACATGATTTAATACACACACAAAGCTTAGCACCGGGTTCAGTAAATGCTCTACATTCAAGAACTCTCACCATGATACAACTTTTCCCTCTCAAAACAGGGCCTCTCTGTGTCACAGCCCTGGCTGTCCTGGAAGTTGCTCTTTAGACCAGGCTGGTATTGAACTCTGAGACTCGCCTGTTCCTGCCTCCCGAATGCCGAGATTATGGCATGTGCCACCACTGCCTGGCTATGATAGAACATTTAATCACAACAAAAGAACCTTATGGGTATGCTTCTACACGGAACAAGGGTGTCAAGAGGCAAGAAAGAAACACAGGAAGGCTTTACTGCAATAACTTCTGACCAGCCAGATGGCAGGGATTTCCTTCCCTTTAGTAGGCTTCTTTCTCTTGTTAAATTTCCCACAATAGATCTTGAAACACACTGATTTATAAACCAGGCTAGATAAAAAAAAAAGACTTCAATCTTACAAATAAATGTTTTTATATCTTCTTTTCTTTTCAATGGTACATTGTCTCATCCTTATTCCCCAGACAAACAGATGGGCATGTAAGAGCACATCACTTCTACCTGGTCTTGACTGAACTTACAGCAGGTTTGGATGGTGACTTCATGGTCAGGAATTAAAAATAATAAAACTTGATCCAGGAGGAACAGATGAAGGAGATCTACAGATAGTGGAAAACTTAGCACAAAGGGAAAGGTGGGATATGAAGACCTGAGGGAGGAGGCGGTGCCAGGATTCTTGAAACAAAGGCAAGGTATTTTTGTTTCAAGAATCCAGCAGGTCATCTGAAAGAACTGAACAGGTTGTTGACTGTGTTAAATTTTGTATAAGAAACATCAATATGAATTTTGTTAAAACCCATCAGTGACTTTTCCATCTCACCAAGCACATGAGGAGCTCAGAGGTTGCCACAATATCTTAACAGCCAGGCAGTCCAAAGCTGAACACAAGACAAATCAAGTCCTCTTCTTGAATCTGGGAGAGAAATGATTTTGCACCTGGGGTAAACTGCTTACCTTCAAAAATAAGCACAATAGACACTGAGAACCACAGCTTTCCCAAACTGAAACCCAAAACCCTTCAGAAGAACCAGTGCAGACCTGGGGATAACTGATCAATCACTAGAGGCTCTGTGTAGACAGCTAAGACAGCAAGCCCCACCCCCACCCAGCCATACCCACACCAGACCCTGCCACCAGGGGCCTCACACACCTGCAGATTTACCTCCTGAGTCTCCACCAGGTTCTGGAATATTAGAGAAAAATCATCTCATGCTCCAACAGGGTGAGAAAGAACTATTTTTGGAATCCATCAGAACATTTGCTTTTCTTTAACAAGGCTTGACGCAAAGAGAAACTTTTTAACCAGAATATAACCTGCTCCGCTCTTACCAGAGTCTGTCTAATGGGGGGGGGAAGTAGGGGACACCCAATTCCAGGCCCTTCCAGCCATTTTGTTTCACTTAAGAGGAAACATGGAAGCCCTCTTGGAGCTTACATTTCAAAAGCCTAGGCTCACAAAGCTGTGGGAGCCAATCCCAGAATGCTTCCCATTCCTGCCTCACCGCATTAGTCCCAGTTCTGTTTACAAGGTTAATTCTATATGCCTGGACACTAGGAAAACACACACACAAGCAACACATGCAACAGACGAGGATATGGCAGGAAAGTTTGGTGATTAGACAGGAAGTTAAGGCAATGGTGGTTCACCTGCTGCTGATGCCACTGGAAAGGCAGACAGCGTGCTAGTAAAGGATCAATGTAAGCAGTGTGGGACCGTCTAAGAGAGGACCTGGAAACAGACAACAAAACACTGACAAGTCAGTGGAAGGCTCTTCTGAGACGGAGATTCTCAACGGAAATCTTCAAAATTGAAGAAAACAAAAACCTGAAGGTTTAAGAAAAATAAAACCGGACTTGAAAGAGCTGTGATGTGAATAATCATAGAAAATGGGCATGTACATAAAGAAACTCAGATGAGGGAGAAAAAGAAAAGCATAAAAAAAATTGTTAATCATAATTTCTGGTCAGGCATGATGGTTTACGCCTTTACCTCCAGCACTCCAGAGGCACAGGCAGGTGAATTTCTGAGTTTGAGGCCAGCCTGGACTACAGAGGGAGTTTCATAATAGCCAGGGCTACACAGAGAAACCCTGCCTCAAAAACCATAACATGAACAACACCCACACACAAAAAAACAAAAGCAAAATTTAAAAGAAATTCTTATAAGTTAATGTCAAGCATAAAATCTTTGTGAATCTCAAAAACAACAACACCACACAGAATTAAAACAAACATACCACCACCATCAACAACAAAAGATACTTCAAATAGACACATTTTTTTCAGTGTAGAAAATTAGAGGTTAAAAACCACTGAAAGAAGCTAAGAAAGGTAATTCTTCGTGCAATCAGGAGAGCAAAAGTAAGTATGGTACTAATGCATCTTTCAAAGTCTACACAAACAACAATTGTTGAGTGAATATTTGTGGTATTGAGAGAAACAAATGCCCAACCTAGACCTCAGAGCTGTTCCAATTTCAGTTCTTCAGAAATAATGACAATGTAAGCCTTTTTTTCTAAACAAAATTTGAGGGATCTGTTGTGGGTGAGCTAGCTTTCACGAAATATTCTTGGGCTGGAGAGATGCTTCAGGAGGTAAAGGTGCTTGTCACACAAACATAGTGACCCAAGTTCTATCCCCGTGTTATACATAGAAGGGAGGAAAGAAATGATGCTCACAAGATATTTCTTCAACCTCCACATAGGTCCCTGAGCACCATGCACACACATACATACACAATAACATCTTAAATAAAAATGTTCGTCTTCTGGTGTCCTTTGTAGTTTCTGGGGTATAGCTGGCAAATACATTTTTCCATCTACAGGCTTTTCACACTGTTGAATGCTTTCTTTGTTGTGCATAAATGGATTACATCCTCAAATCAAAATCCTAACAAGTATATTGTAGATATAGACAAACTGATTCTGAAGTTTGTATGAAGAGACAAAAGATCAATAATAAACAACATAATATTAACACAGCAGAAAAGAGTTAGAAGACAGACATCAGAGACTTCAAGTATATTATAAAATTGCAACAATCAAGACAATGGGGTAGTTGGTGAAAGAATTAAGAAATGGATCAATAAAACAGAATAGAAAGCCAGTAATAGACCCATGGGCTTATAGCCAACCAATCTCTGAGAAAGGAGTAGATGCAGTACAATGTAGGAAGGAAAAGATTTCAACAAATTGTACTTGAATAACTGGAAATTCACACATGAAACATTTTCTTTAAAAGAATCTATATATACACTTACTCACTTCACAGAATGAGCTCAGAGAGCCACAGAACTCTGGACACAAAACCATAAAACTCCTTAAAGGTAAGAGAAGAAAGCCTGGGTGACTTGGAATATAAAAATTATGTTTTAGATAAAACACAAATATATAATTTGTGAAGGAAAACTAGTTTACAAGGCAGAAATTGTTAACACTAAATGCTTCTTTTCTGTAACGCATATTAAGACCTAGAAATAAAAATTCACAGAGAAAATGCTCAGGCAAGATGCATGGTAAAGGACTAACATGTCATCTGAAACATATATGGAACTTATACACCCAACAATATAAAAACAACTTGATTCAAATGTAATCTAAACACATTAACACCTCATCGGAGAAGATACAGACTTAACAAATGAGCATATGAAAAGATGGTTAGAGAAGTGGAATACAAATTCAGTACCATCATCCCCACCCCCACCCCCACGTGCGCGCTTAGAATAGCCCAATTCCATAACAACACTTAAGACTTCATCATGCGTGAGAAGCAGAAGAGTTCTCGTTCCTTATTGGTGGGAATGAAGATGGTATAGTTACTTTGGAAGGCTGGAACGCTGTTGAGTAGTTTTCTACAGAATTAAGTGTACTTCTACTTTAAAATTCGGCAACTATGCTTCTTGGTATTTACCCAAAAGAATAAAAAACATTTATGTTCACATATAAATATACATATGAATGCTTATAGCAACTTCATCCTAAAGAAGAAACAAGATACCCTTTGGTAGAAGGATGCATAAATAAGTTATCATGGGAGCTGGAGAGTAATGAAGACTGCACACTGCTCTTCCAGATCCCAGGCTCAATCCCAACACCCACATCAGATGGCTCACAGCCACCTGTAATACCATCTCTAGGGGGATACAACACCTCTGGCTTCTTCAAGGAGTAACACATAGCCACACACTGAAAGACACATATACACACACATACACACACTAAAAATAAGAAAAAAAAACAAAACAAAACTTTGAAAATAAGCTTCCATAGCTCTGAACACTGAAATACTATTCAACACTAAGAATGAGATGAAACAAAACTATAAAATGACAAGGAGGAAACGTAGCTTGTAGTAGGAAGTGAAAGGGTGTTTGAACAAAGTACCTACCATGTGACATCACTTTTATGATCTTCTGGCAAAATGATTGAAACAATCAAAGATCATTGATTTTCAGGACTGGGGGAAAGAGACATCCCTTATTAGGTATTATGTTGCTGAATACCTATCACTGTATGTTTTTCTAAACTCATGGTGCACACAATAATGAACCCTAATAAACTGTAGATAATAGTGATGTGCCAGTAAAGACTCTCTAGGTGCAGCAAAGGTACCATCCTGGTAGGGAGATAGATGAGGGGGCTATACAAGTATAAGGATCAGGGTGGCTGAGGGTGAACTGACAGATGGATGGATGGATGGATAGATGGATGAGTGGATGAATGGATATGGGAAGTCTCTATCACCCACTCAATTTTGCTATAAATATAAAACTTTAAAACTCAAAGTCTATTTTAACACTTTCCTGGGAGCTGAAAACAGTGGCTCACACTGGTCATCCCAGCACTTGAGAGGCCCAGGAAGCAAGATTGCCACAAGTTCAAAGCCAACCTAGGTACATAATAATTTCCACACTAGCATGGCTACAGGGTGACACTTTGTCTGAACAAAACAAAACAAAAATAAACCTATTAGGGTTACCAGAAAAAAGATAGAATAAGTTAGAGTTTACTGGGACAAATGAGTCTTTTTATGTGGCTGACTCTCATTACTTGAGGGCTCATTTCCAGTCACACTCATGGATTAATGATTAATTTAGATTTATTTTGAAAAATTGTGAAGACTTCTGACCATGATAAAAAAAAACAACCAACCACCGGATTCTATAAGGAGTTTTCTATTCACACTTCCTACTCCTCACTCAACGACTAAATTGTCACTTTGGACTGCTATTTTCAGGGCTACCCATAGAACTGTGAAGCTGACACCTACTGAGGGAACTGCCAATGACCTTATACAACCCCAGGTAGACTGGAAACCACCTCCCCTGACCTCCTCTCTTGGATCTAGAGCTACACTTAAAACAGGATGCTACTGAGCTACCTAGCTGTCATCACCCAGACAGAATTTCCAGCGGGGTAAACTCTTGATGATTACTCAACCATTTGTAGTAGTTACTACTTAATCCTCCCCAGGGGGCCTGTTTGCCATAGCTAACCACAGGGAAAGGTTCAGCCAGTGACCACAGGAGAGAATCAAGTTCACAGCAAAGCTCGGAATTGTTTCCATGGATGAATCAGATGGCTGTCCCTCTCCAGTTAGAAGAGGGTTAGGACTAGAGCATTGTCAATGGTTAGCTATTAACAGAACTGAAAACAGGGTTTAAGTTGACTGACTTCTATTTTTAGGCACAACCAAAGATGCTTATTGATGAAATGTAAATCAATTATTGCTTCAATTTGTCTATGTGTAGATGTCTGTGTAACTGGATGCCACAAGTATGCAGAGGCCAGGAGATGGCATTAGCTGCCTTTAAAGTTTGAGTTACAGATGGTGTCATGCTGTTGGAGGTAGGTACTAGAAACTGAACTCTGGTCCTCTGGAAACGCAGCAAGCAGTCTTAGCCATTGAGCCATCCCCCACTCCCCCATGAATTACTAAAAGTTACTAAATGTGTTCTTAATAAACTAAACGTAATGTATTGTTAGAGCTTACCAAGAATTTATTCTTTTTCCTGAAATGACTCAGTGCCAAATGGTTCTTGCCAGTGTTTGCTCATTCCCATTAGGCACACCCTCTATATGTAAATTGAATTCTTGAAAGCCTTTGGAAAGATGTTGAGAAAGGACCCTCCTCATCACTGTGGATTTGTGTCAGCCAGGCCTGTAATTACCATTATTTTTTCTAAATTAAAAGTTTATCTTATGTTAACATCTTCAATGTGGAGATAGTTTGTCACAGTTTGTTAATAGTAACCAGTTCTGAGTTTTTGTCTACTCCCTGCCTATCCTGGGGTCTTTACATGCTCGTTCATTATATTTTGGACCTTTTAGAAACATATTACATCATTATCCTTAGGAGCCTTTAGGGACAGATATTACTGTATATACCTATAGTTGAAAATTAAGGAACAGAGAACTAGATAATTCATCTAAAATCACACAACAGGGTATTGCACAGCTAGTGTTAAATTCCCAGTCTTTATTGTAGTTTGGGCAGCAAGTGTTTTCTGTAAAAGATTGAATAGTAATGTTGGGGATTCCAGACAGGGTTTCTCAGTGTAACAATCCTGGCTTTCCTGGAACTTACTTTGTAGACCAGGCTGGCCTTGTACTCACTGAGATCTACCTGCCTCTGCCTCAAATGTGCTGGGATTAAAAGTGTGTACCACCACTGCCTGACAGAACTTAGTTAGAACTCTTACCCACCACACCATTAACATTTTCCTCCTTAGCTTCACTGAGACACGTGTTATCAAGAAGATAAAATGCTTTAACAGCCATAGGAAAACACAGGAAGAAGATATTGCAATTTAAATTATTCATCTATCCCTTTATTGGTTAAAAAAAAAAAAGGTAGAAAACGCAAACCTACACTGCAACACTTTCATTGGGGATGTGAGGAAGATTTACTTGTCCCCCCCCCTTGGAGTTGTAATTTATAATCAGCATGAGCAAGATAGGTTTATTTGACTATATAAACTTATATTTGCAGTGGTCTAGAATAGAACATCATTAATCATTAAGCTCATTTTTTTTTCCTTTCAAGGCAGGATTTTTCTGTGTAGCCCTGGCTTTCCCGAAACTCACTCTGTAGACCAGGCTGACCTCACACTCAGAGATCAGCCTGCCCCTGCCCCTGCCCCTGCCCCTGCTCCTGCCCCTGCCGGCTGGGATTATGCTTCACCTCAGCCAGTTTAAACTCATTATGTTAAAGAAAGTACATAACCCACATTTTTTTTTTTGATGTAATGCTTTATCTAATCTAGCTGGGACAGGTGAAGTAGAGAAGCCAAGGGATGCTCTGAGCTCCTTAGGACAGCTGTAGGCTGAAGCTGTTTGAGAACCTCTATGTGAAGACAGGAGACTAACTAAGCTTGCAGCAGCAGAAAGTGTAGCAATTTATTGTGGTTGGAATTGGTCTAATGCAATAGTTCATGCTAAGGACTGAAATAGGTTTTCCCCGAATTCATAAATTGAAGGCCTAATCCCCTTCAGAATGTATTCAGAGATGGACTTGTTAAGAAGATGGTTAAGGCTACATCAGGCCATTAGGTAGAACCTAACTTCAATGCAAGTCCCGCCTTTATAAAAGAACAAGACACCGTGGACTAAAGTTAGAGTTCAACAACAACAACACGAACCATAGAGAGCCTACAAACTCATGGAAACTCAACATCTCTCAAATGAACCACCTCTGGGTCAAGAAAAAATTAAAGACTTCCTAGAAATCGATGATTTATATCCAAACTTACAGGACACAATGAAACTAGTGCGAAGAGGAAAGTCCAGAGCATTAGATGACTACATAAAAAACTTGGAGAAATATCACACAAGAGATTTAACAGCACAGCTAAAAGCTCTTAAACAATTAGCAGCAAACTCACCCAGAAGGAGTAGACAGCAGGAAATAATCAAACTCAGGTCTGAAATCAATAAAATTGAAACAAAGAGAACAATACAAAGAGTTAATGAATCAAGAGGTGCTTTTTTGAGAAAGTCAACAAGATAGATAAACTCCTATCCAAAGTAACCAAAAGGCAGACAGAGAGTATCCAAATTAATAAAATCAAAAAAGGGGGAGGGATATAACAATATAGACACAGAGGAAATTCAGAGACTCATTAGGTCATAATTAAAAAAATCTGCACTCCACTAAATTGGAAAACCTAAAGGGAATGGACAGCTTTCTGTACAGGTACTCTTTACCAAAATTAAATCAAGACCAGATAAATGACCTAAATAGACATATAATCCCCAAGGAAATAGAAGCTGTTATTAAAAGTCTCCCAAGCAAAAAAAGTTCAGGGCCAGATGGTTTCAGTGCAGAATTTTATAAGATTTTCAAAGAAGAACTAATACTAATATTCCTCAAATTGCTCCACACAGTAGATAGAGCAGTAACATTGTCAAACTCTTTTTATGAGACTACAGTCACCCTGTTACCCAAACCACTCAAAAATACAACAAAGGAAAAAAATTACAGACCAATCTTCTTCATAAACATTGATGCAAAAATACTCAATAAAATATTGGCAAACCAAATTCAAGAACATATCAAAAAGTCATCCATTATGATCCGGTAGGCTTCATCCCAGAGATGCAGGGATGGCGTAATATATGAAAACTGTCGATATTGTTCATGATATAACCAACCTGAAACAAACAAACAAAAAAACCACATTATCATCTCATTAGATGTTGAAAAGCCTTTGACAAAAATCCAACACTTCTTTATGATAAAAGTCCTGGGAAGATCAGGAATATTGTGAAAACACCTTATTTTAGGTGGAGGCAATATACAGCAAGCGGTAGCCAACATCAAACTAAATGGAAAGAAACTCAAAGTAATTCCTCTAAAATCAGGAGTAAGACAAGGCTGTTCTCTCTCCTCAAATGTATTCAATATAGTTCTTAAAGTTTTAGCTAGCAATAAAACAACAAAAGGAGATTAAGGGGATACAAATTAGAAAGGAAGAAGTCAAAATATCACTATTTGCAGATGATAGTATATGATATGATAGTATACATAAGTTACATCCAAAATTCTACCAGGGAACTCTTACAGCAGATAAACAACTTCAGTAATGTAGCAGGATACAAAATTAACTAAAGAAACCCCAAAACACAAAACAAAACAAAACAAAAAAACAATAGCCCTTCTATACACAAATGATAAGTGGGCTGAAAAAAAATCAGGGAAACATCACCTTTTACAAAAGCTGCAAATAGCATATAATATCTTGGGTAACTCTCACCAAAGAAGTGACAAACCTGTCACTAAAAAAAGAAATTGAAGAAGATATCCGAAAATGGAAAGATCTCCCATGCTCCTGAATAGGTAGGATCAACATAGTAAAAATGGCAATCCTACCAAAAGCTATCTACAGATTCAATGCACTGCCCATCAAAACACCAATGCAATTTTTTAGTCCTTGAAAAAAAATACTCAACTTCATATGAAATAACAAGAAACCCAGGATTGTTCAAACAATCCTGTTAAATAATAGAATTTCAGGAGGCATCACCATCCCTGACTTCAAGCTACACTGTAGAGCTATAGAAATAAAAACAGCCTGGTACTGGCATAAAAACAGACTTGTGGATCAATGTAGTCAAATCAAAGACCCTGGCCTTAATCCTCACACCTATGAACACCTGATTTTTGACAAAGAGGCCAAAAATATACAGTGTAAAAAAATAGCATCTTCAACAAATGCTGCTGGCATAACTGGATGGTGGAATGTAGAAGAATGCATATAAATCCTTATCTATCACCCTGCACAAAACTCAAGTCCAAGTGAATCAAAGACCTGGACATAAACTCAGTTACACTGAACCTGATAGAAAAAAGTGGAAAATATCCTTGAATGTATTGGCATAGGTGACCACTTTCTAAATATAACACCAGTAGAACAGACACTAAGAACAACAATTATAAATGGGACCTTCTGAAATTGAGAAGCTTCAGTAAGGCAAAGAACGCAGTCAATAAGACAAAATGACAGCCAGCAAAAATGAGAAAAGATCTTCACTAACCCTACATTGGAGAGAGAACTGATCTCTAAAATATATAGAGAACTCGAGAAACTAGAGGCCAACAACTCAAAGAATCCAACTGGAAAATGGGGTACAAAGCTTAATATGGAAGTCTCAACAGAAGAATTCCAAATGGCTGCATGACACTTAAAGAACTACTCAATATCTATAGTCATCAGAGAAATGCAAATCCAAACAACTCTGAGATATTATCAGAATGGTTAAGATCAAAAACACAAATGACGGCCTTTGTTGGAGGGAATGCGGAGCAAGGGGAACACTCCTCTATTGATGGTGGGAGTGTAAACTTTCACAGCCACTTTGGAAAACAGTATCTTCCCAATGATCCAACAATAAAGCTACTGGGCATATACCCAAAGGATTCACATTCGTATCCTAAAGGCTTTAGCTCAACTATGTTCATAGCAGCATTATTCATAATAGCCAGAACCTAGAAACAACCTAGATGCCCCTCAACTGGAGAATGGATTAAAAATTGTTGTACATTTACATAATGGAGTACTACTCAACAGTAAAAAGAATTACATCCTGAAGTTTTCAGGCAAATGGATGGATCTAGAGAGTATTATTCTGAGTAAGGTAACACAGACCCAGAAAGATAGACATGATATGTACTCACTCATAAGTGGATTTTAGACATAAAACAAATGATAACCAGGCTATAATTCACAATCCCCCTCCCCAGCAGCTAGGCAACAGGAAAAATTAAGAGAGACATCTATAGATTCCCCTGAGAAGGAGAAATAGAGAAGATCTGAGAAAATTGTATTCACAGAGGAGGAGCAAGGGGAGTTGAGAAGAGAACATAAGAGAATGGGTGGTTGGGCAGGAGAGGGAGAGGGGGGCAACAGAGAGACAGAGCAAAGAAGTGGATATCCTGATAGAAGGAGCCATTGTGGAATTAGAGAGAAACCTGGTGCTGGGAACACCCAAGAACCCATAAGCTGAGCCCAGCCTGGACTCTAAGCAATAGTGGAGAGGATGCCTAAACTGACCTTTCCCTATTATCGTAAGAATGACGATCCTAATTGCCATTATAGAACCTTCATCCAGCAGCTGAGGGTTGCAGATGCAACCATAGGTAAACACTAGGTTGAGCTACTGGTCCAGCTGAAGAGAGGGAGGAGAGGTTGCATGAGCAGAGGGATCAGGATCATGAGGAGGAGAACCATGGGGTAGACTGTTCACTCCTGTGCTGTTGGGAGCTCACAGACTCTGATATGACAGCTGATGAACCTTCATCAAACAGATCTGGACCCTCTGGATATAGATGACAGTCAAAAGGCATGGGCAGTTTTGGAACTTCTTGCACTTGACCAGAGTCTGTCTATCCTGGGTGCATAAACTGGCTTCTTGGAGTCCATGCCCCAGGAAACACCTTTCTAGCCTTGATACTTGGGTCAGGGATTTGGCCCTACCTCAGCTGGATGTGCCAGACCAAACTGGCTCATCTTGGGATTTCTTGTCCTCTCTGGGGAGTGAAGGGGTGAGAGAGGAGAGGCTGGGGGAGGACTGGGAGAAGGGGCAGGAGAGGGAGCAGTGGTGGGGATGGAAAAAAAATTTAAATAAAAAAATAGTAAAAGGGCAAGATGCCCTCGTGTGTGTATTCGCTCTGTCTTTCCTTCTCTCCACTGCCTCCCTCCTTGCCTACATCCCTGTCCTCACACACAGGCAGTGCCATGTACACACATGGAGTTAAGACAGACATCGGTAAACTAGGAAGGCAGGTTTCATCAACACTTGTTGTATCTGAGCTCACTCAGAGATGCACCAGTCTCACTGAAGTTTTGGTATTAAGGACAATATTAAATTACATGTTTTATATTAATAATTAGTAGTAATTTAGTTTCAGTATTTAATTATAGGCTTTATTAAATACTGACACTGGTTAGCCATGGTATCAGTAGTGAAACCCAGAGAGTTCCAAATAGATACAATATCTAGTCATATCCTGGGACTTCTGAAGTCAAAACGACAAGATGACATGCATCTTGTCTAATTTTAATGTATATGTCTGGCACTTATCCCAGTGGAAGCAGTTTGATTACAAAAGCAGAAATATCAGTTTAGTCTCAAGACCATTAGAACAGCGAATTTTACAAGATCAGCCAATTTTAAGAATAGTCTCTAATGTCAGGAAAAAGGAAGTGGGCAGCCAGAGTACATGCAGCCTGTACAAGTCAGAGGCTAACATGTTAGAGGCATTTTTTGCTTTTTGGTCTCTCAAGTATAATAAGTCTAAATGTAATGCTAACTATCACATTACCAACTCTCTTCCTACCTTAATTTTGGCTTTCTATTTTCCAGAACTGCTAGAAAGAGTATCTGTGGTTGAAGCCAACCAACCTAGTCTTTTTTACAGCAACCCCAGCTGACTAATAGATGTTCTCAACATTTGAATGTAAAAAATTATATGAATGTCTTCAAACTACTTGTTGTACATTCACTACAGTTGACTGTGGTTATATATGAATACACTTATATTCATATATATTTATAGAACATATAATCTACACACAAAGAAATTCAGTAATACTTGAGGATATTACCAATTGTAATAATATGTGACTATTTGATATCTGAGGGAGGGATGCCTTCAGATAATACTAATTTGTTTTCATAGTCAATTTTTTTTACAATTATATCTCTATAGAGTTTCTGGCATATTCAGTCTTTGAGATAAGAATCCTCTACTCTCAGCCTCTTCTGGGTTCAATTATATTAGCATTGCCTGTCTGGGCTTCTCTTCTATAGCTCTCTCCTTGATCGAGGACATTCATAGAATGACTTGTGTCAGTCACTGTTAGAGGAAACCTTCTAGTTATAAGCAAAGCAGGAAAGAGTTATAGCATTAAAAGAAGGCTGACCTGCTGCTATGTAACATCCCATATTGGGTCTTGTTTGCTGCAGACTGAAAGATTACGGGAAGGAAAAATAGCTTCTTTATCTTATACCAGTGGTTCTCAGCCTTCCTATTGCTGTGACCCTTTAATATAGTTTTTTATGTTATGGTGACCCACAACCATAAACTTATTCCATTGCTATTTTATAACTGCAATTTTGCTACTGTTATTAATTACAATGTAAGTATTTGATGTATAAGATATCTGATATGTCACCCTTGTGAAAGGATCATTTAGCCCCCAAAGGAGTCTTGACCCACAATTTGAGAACAGCTGTCTTAGATATACTTCTATTCATTATGATTAAAGAGAATTCTTCATTGTCAGCTCAATTAGATTTTGAATCACCTACGAGACACACTTCTCATCATGCTGCTAAGTATTTTCAGAGATTTGAATAAGGAGGAAAGAGCTACCCTGAATGTAGGTAGTACCTTTTCATCATCTAAGGTCCCAGAGTGGACTGAAAGGGAAAGAGAGAAAAGTGGATATGTCCACTCTACCCTGCTCTCTGATTTCTGATCCATTATGGTGTGAGGAATCCCAGTCTTGTGCTCCCACCACCACAAACTTTGCCATGCCTTTCTTGTGATAATAAACTGCATCCTCTTAAATCGAGAGCCAAAATAAGCCTTTTCCCCTAATGAGTAAGCTGGGAATAGCTGGTCGAGACTGGCCTGGTTTGGAATGGTGCAGCTCTACCCAATGTGTCTCTCACATTCATCTATCAGGCTAGACTAGAGTGTTATTTCAATAGCAGATTGTTGTACCCATGTCATGACCCACAAAGACCATAAGGGAGCTGGATTCCAATGCAAACACATGAGGGCAAGTTTATTCTTTTGGACAGGTTTGAACCTATCTAGCATTGCCTGTCTGGGCTTCTCTTCTATAGCTCTCTCCTTGATCGAGGACATTCATAGAATGACTTGTGTCAGTCACTGTTAGAGGAAACCTTCTAGTTATAAGCAAAGCAGGAAAGAGTTATAGCATTAAAAGAAGGCTAACCTATCTAGCAATATATGTTCTGACACAAGCAGTGGAATCCGGCCTCAAGCTCAGTGGTGAGAGGGTTTTTAAAGAAAAAAAAATGTAAGTGGGGTGATACACATCTTGGCATTTCAGGATTGGGTAAATGGGTATGGGGTAGAATAATTCTTGGAAACTATTGGTTAAACTTTTAGTGAGAACCCAAGTTTTTAATCTATTGGCTCTCAGGCATGTTTCTGAGATTTTTTTCTAGATTCTTCTTATACCTGGGCCCTGTCTTCAGGCATTAAATGGTCTTTCCTTGAAATAAAGTTTTGTAACATTGAATCTATGCCTTCCCATAGACCTCCTACCCTCATCAGTTATTTTGCCATAGCAATAAGCAAAGTAACTACTAAAAGTTCTGAAACTAGAGCTTTTGGCCTGGGTCATCATCAGTAACATCTAGCAAGTTTTTAAGATTACGTATATAGTGGTTTGAATAAGAAATATTCCCTGCAAGCTTAGGAATTTGGACATTTGGTCCCCAATTGGAAGTGCTGCTTGAAGACTGTGGTGATTTGAATGTAACTGATGGACAAAGCTTAAAGGGGGCGGCACTATTAGGAGGTGTGGCTTTCTTGGAGTATATAGCCTGTTGAAGCAAGTGTGTCATTGTGTTGGCTGGCTTTGAGATCTCATATATGCACAAGCCACATCCAGTATTCCAGACTACTTCCTGTTGCCTGCAAGTCAAGATGTAAGGTTCTAAGCTCCTTCTCCAACACTATGTCTGCTTGCATGCCACCCTGTTGCACCATGATGATAATGAACTAAACCACTTAACTGTAAGTCACCCCAATTAAATGATTTTCTTTATAAGAGTGGTCATGGTCATGGTGTCTCTTCACAGCCAGAGAAACCCTAAGGCAGGACATTTAGGTGGTAAGGCTTTGCTGGAGAAATCATGCCACTGGAGAAGAGCTTGAGTATGTATCCAGTTCTGCCTCTGCCTCATAAGTTTGGTTGAAGATGTGATCATGCTCAGCTTCTTGTTCTGGCTACCATGGTAAACTTCGATCTTTCTGGAATTGAAGGTCTAAATGATCTCTTCCTTCTATAAATTTCACGGTCATGACATATCAAAGCAAAGGAATTGACGCTGAGGGTGGGCTACTGCTGTGAAGAACATGACCACATTCTTTGGAGGAATGTGGAAGACTTTGAAACTTAGAAATAGAAATGCAGTTGAATGTTACTAAGGTCTGTTCTAACAGGAGCCTGGGAGACAGTATAGTCTAAAAGCAATGCAAATGGGTAAAGGTCCAGATTTTATAGGGAAGCAAGGATTTTAATAGCAACTGCGCTAGAGGTCATTCTTGTGATATTTTTAAAATAAAGAATATGGCTACTGCCCTCATCCTAAGAGCTTACCTGAGGGTAACTTTAAAAGTAATAGACTAATTTCTTTGGTGGAAAAATTTTAATACAATGTAATGCTGATTTTGTGACCTGGTTTGTAGCATGAATCTACTTAGTCTTATCAATAAAACCCAGAGTCAGATATTAGAGTGAAAACTGAAAGATCAGAGAAGCAGAGCAGCAGCCACAAGAGACTTCTTACCTCTATAAATTCACAATTCTCAGACAGAATGGGGGTGAGATCTTGTCTCTATCTGCCTTATATTCCTGTCTCCAACTCCTGATTGTGCTTGGATTAAAGGCATGAGCCTCCCAAGTGCAGGGATTAAAGATTGATCACTGCCCAGTTTCTATGGTTAACTAGTGGCTAACTCTACCTTCTGAGCGCCACACAAAATTTATTTGCCAGAAAAACAAACAAGATATCACACATTGGTTGTTACTTAATAACATTTTTTAGGACTACAGTGAAAGAAAGCAAGTGGGGCAGAAAAAATTACAAAATATACATGTTAGAGAGAAACATTGTTACAGCTAAAGCACACTGGAAGGGAGGATGCAATTGTTAAGAGATTAGCAACACTAAATAGGTCTCCTCCACTCAAGGAAAGACCACACTCAACTAAGCTTTCAGCTTGTGAAAAAGAGCATGAGGTATTTACTGCTCCCAGAAAACAAGGGAAGAAAAGCATCATTGTTAATGTAACTCAAGGGGGACAGCATCCAACCCAAACTGGTAGCCCCATTGGGCTGTGTCATCAGGTGGTACTGGCTTAGAGACACGAAGCTGTAAGGATAAAGAGTTATAGATTTTTCCTCTACAGTTTTAGAGACCACTAAAACCAGGCACTGTGTGGCAGAGGAATCTCTCCAAGGAAGGCCCTGACAAGCCATATGTAAAGCTAAGAAAGTGAAGCCTGAGTTGCAGTGGAGACCTCAAGATGTTGAAGATACCACAGCTGTGAGAAATCTGCCATGGAGAGCTTCAGACAGGGAGTGGACTACCCCAAGAGAGAGGTGTTTGTAGTCACAAATCTGGATGGACAGAACCACCTAAGCCCTTAACACGAGATGTGGAGCTACAGGATTTGAGTTAGCTTTTCTGGGTTTGGGTCTTACTTTGGTCTAGTATTTCTTCACTATGTCCCAATTTCTCTTTCTTAGAATAACAGTGTAAATTCCATGGTATCATATATCAGAGGTACAAAATTTGATATTTTTATTTGAATAGGGGTTGCAATTAAGCAATTACGTTGAGTCTCAGACAAGACTTTTAAACAAGACGGTTAAACAGTGTTGAGACTGTGAAACATTATAGGGACATTTGGAGTTAGACTAAATGCATTATTCTAATTATGAGATGGTCTTGAGTATATGGAGATCTGGTAGTGGCATGTGGTGGCTTGAATAAAAACTGCCCTTCACAGAGTCAGGTATTTTAACACTTGATTTCTACTTGATACACTGTTTGGAATGTATAGGGGGTAAGGCCTTGCTGGTGGAAATATATCACTGGGGATGAGGAGAACAGGGACTAGGAATATATAGCCTGATTTTATATCCAATTCATTCTGCTTCATTCTTGCAGTGGAAGATGAAATCCCTCAACTTCTTCCTCCAGCTGACATACGTGCTACCTACTGCCATGCCACCTCGTCACAATGAACTCTTGTCCCACTGGAACTATAAACCCAACTAAACTCTTCCTTCTATAGTTTTTCTTATCATGGTATTATTTATCACAGCAACAGAGAAGTAAAGTATATAATAAGTAATAGCCCTTCTATGGCCCTCTGTTGGGGATGGAGATCTTGGGGTTTGCATTGTTACTACTTTAATTCTGATTAAATGATTTGAGTATAATTTCCCAGATTTATACTTAGTAGCTGTGCTATATAATAATCACCAATAGCCTCCATTAATGTCCCTCATAACCTCTCACTTTGGCTCATGACTGCAATGCCCACTGTTGTAATTTCAACTCAACCATCTTGTTCAGCCATGAGGCTCGATACCTTTCCTCAGAGCAGCATTTCAGCTTCTTTCCTCTGCATCTGCTGCCTTCTCCTCATGTCTCCATTGTATCCCTGTGATGTCTCTCCCAGGCATCTGTGTTCTGCTCTGAGATGTTCCCAGAGTTTTCCTAGTCTGGTAGCATCACCCATACTTCTTGTCTGCCTTTGGCCAATCAGGGTTTTATTAAAACAGTAGGCAGGACAATTGTTTACAATGGAACAAAGTACAATCCCCCTCTTACTCTCTGTTTACCAAAGCCATTTATTTTGACCACTTTTTATAACAAACATGAGAGAAATGTAATCAGCTTCATGATTCTGTTCAGATGACCTTCTAGAAGAAGAATATGAGTGGCATATGGGTTACAGCAGAGTCATCTCAGCTGTAGAATGACTAGAGTAGTTCCCTTCAGCCTGCTTCTCAGCTGATTATAGATACATAAATAAGCATAGCTATGACTAACCATGACCAAGACACATCTGCAGAATCACCCAGGGAACTATAGGCTTCAAAAATTATAATAAATGTCTATTATTTTAAGACACTAAGGACTGGGCTAAGTTGCTCTACAACACAGCTAACAGTTGCAACAATCATGGCAAATGATGACCAGAGGAACAGACAGCTGAGATTGATGTCAGTGATTGATTGATGTCAGTGAGTTTTTTAGGAACTTTAAATTGCAAATTTGTAGGATTTCAGAAAGAAAAATAAAGCTAAGTTTTTCTACAGTTAGGGGTCTTGGAAATATGAGGTCAAAACTCAGTCTAGCTAGTTTTGTTTGTTTGTTTTGCTACAGGATGCCAAAGCCTCTAATATGATTGATAGTAAATCTTCCAAAAGAAGAGCTGATAAGCAATGTTTCCCAAATTTGTGTGGCCACAGAACCTTCTCCACCTCCCATCCCATGCTGAAAATCATGCAAAATGAAATATGTCATAGAATATATTTTAGAAATAATTGCAGATGAATAATTGATTTTTATCCTGCTTCAGGTGTCCCAGAGGGTTGAAGTATGCACACTCTTGAACAACATAGGGCAAGAGATTAGAGTGAAACAAATGGCCAAGTAAGATTCTGTCCACTAAGAGAATAGTCCAAAAATAGACGTGGCACCTTTGTGATATTACCCTGAAGCCCAGAACTAAGAACACTCAAGAGATGAACCAAGAACCTACAGGGCTTTGGTGGTGACTAGTTATCAGAATTTTTCTCCTATAGCACAACAAAGAATTCAGATTACTTCTTTCAATACAGTAGTAAGATAATTCTGTGTTAGCTTTGCCTAACCTACAGTGGCCCGTGGTTTATTTACACCCTAGTCTAAATATTGCTGTAATAATATTCTATAGATATGTTTAAAACATATAGCTGGTATATTTTAAACCAGGAACATAGATTATTCTCCATAATGTGAGTGGGTCTGTGGGTATCTGTGGGTGAGTCCATAGGTGGGTCTTGTAGAATCCAAGAAAGGTGTTAAGATCAGAGGCTGAAGTATTTCACACACACACAAAAAAAAATCTGTTTCTACACTGCACATAAAATCACTGCCTGAGCTAATTTTCAGTTCACCCTGTGGAAATTTTGCTTTGCAAGGCTCCATAATGGTGTGAGCAAATTCATTAAAATAACTTGCCTTTCTCTGTGCCTTTCTGTCTCTGTCTCTGTCTCTCTCTCTCTGTCTCTCATGTGTGTGTGTGTGTGTGTGTGTGTGTGTGTGTGTGTGTGTGTGTAGATTTATATAATTAAGTAACTGAGCATGGTGGCATATGCTTTTAATCCTAGCATTTGAGAGAAAGAGGCAGGAAGATCTCTTGAGTTCCAGCCTAGCCAGATATGGTAAGACCCTATGTCCCTTCCCCAATAAATAAGTAAATAAATAAAATCAAATATTGTATTCAGAAATTTCACACTAAGTGCCTCTTGTATTAGGTATGTAAGCTATCATTGGATTTTCTAGATGTTCTCTTGGGTTCCTGTGGACTTCTCTAGGTAATCAGCAAAGAGAAAGAACTCATAATTGCATTATCATGATAGATAACCAAGAGGTGACACTGCTCATTTCCCTTTTTAAGAGGAGCAGATGTTATGAGTCACCTTGGGTGGCATAGTAATTTTGCAGTTATGCAATGCTTGTAAGGAACTGACAGTCCCTTGTGAGCCACAGTAACCCATCTTGGCAGGGCTCTAGCACCTATTTATGGTCTGAAATACAGGGGAAGAGGTCATGGGAGGTGGTTCTCGCTTCTGGAAATGAGTCAGACATGATAACACTCCAGGTCAGAGGTGACTCCGTGTTGTATTCACTGCAACATATTCTCTGAACGACATTCTGGGACTGAGCTGAACTACTATAAACTCTGGGTTGACAATCCAATATCCAGTAAGCTAGAAAAAAAAATGAAAGAACTGGAAAAAGTCAATGAAAAATTAGATTAAAAAAATGGGAGAGAAACAATAGAAAATGGAGGCCGGTGATTGAAATACAGATCTGGAACGGCATCCTAGCAGGCTAGGACTCTCTTCCTATGTCCATCTCACAGTGTTGCAATAGTCGCTGGAATTAGCTTTTTGAAAACAAATTATGTGCCAATTGAGCATGTTCTTTCTATATCTTCTTCAATATCTAGTTCCCAGCATGAGTTTTAAAATGTCCAGCTAGAGCTGGGGCACAGTGCTCCAGGCCTTTAATCCTACCACTCACTTGGGAGGCAGAAATAGTGGATCTCTATGATTTGGCTGGCAGCTTGTTCTACATAGATAGTTCTCTCTAGGCCAGCCAGAGATACCCAGAGAGGCCCTTTCTCAAATAAACAAGTAAAAAATGTCTACTTTGGAATGTAAAGTACTTTACATTTATGTACTTATAGAATATCTAATCAGGACATTGTTTGTTTGTTGGAGACAGGGTTTCTCTGTATAACAGCTCAGGTTTTCCTGGAACCTGCTCTGTAGATCAGCCTGGCTTTGAACTCACAAAATTAAACCTGCCTCTGCCTCCTAAGTGCTACGGTTAAAGGCATGTGCTACCACTGCCTGGCTAGTCAGGACATTCTTGTGAGAATCATGTACATATAAACAATAACCAAACAGCAACGACACTGAGACAAACTGGTATTGCCCTTTAGGAGATGGAATCCAATTCTGTATAACACAGAAAGGTCTGTTGATACCACAGTTACCAGAAGTACATTCAAGGGTTAAGCAGCTGTCCCACTCAGCCTGGCAGTGGTTCCACTTCTGCTAAAGCCAGCAAGACAGCAACAAAAGGTAATGACTATTCTTCAGTGCCTTTCCTGCTTATCACCAGGCCAGCAAACCATTGATAAGAATGTAGGTGATGAAATTATTAAACATTAAATGTCTATCTAACAGTCTGTATCTCCCCTGTGGTTCATTATTTGGTTCTCATCCTTAACTTTTACAGCTCTGGACCTGATCCACATGGACTGTTGGCCCTAAATAGGTCCCAAGTCCACTATCTCAACCAATCATGGATCAAAAGTATTTGGGAAAAAATACATTTACATTAAGCACCAATAGCCTTTCCTTGACATTATTTCCTAAACAGTGCATTATTTCAAGTAGTTATAGAGAATTAATATTCTATTAGGCATCATAAGAGAGGCTATTTAAAGTATAAGGGAGTATATGCCTAGGCTATATGCATATACAACACCTATGAAGGAATTGAGTATCCTCTGATTTTGTGGTCCCTGGGGGGATGGGCATTCCTGAAAACAGTCTCTAAAAGAATATTGCCACTTTAGTAGTAGCCTTGTTATATATCTAGGGGTGGGTGAGAAATAATAATTACTACCATGGTGTTGGAATGGATAAAACAGAGGTTTGGGATGGAGTGACAGGGTAGAGAAGTAGGTGAAATTGAGACCTGTATTTTATATGTAGTACTAGGATTCCCCAGCAGAATCAATGCATGAAGTATAATACATGGTACATGAAGTTACCAGCATGTGATGACTTGGGATAACTGGAAAGAAGCAGACCTTGCAGGAGCACAGACGTAAGGGAAGAGGATTGCACCAAGCAATCTTACTCTAAAAGCAGGATTCAATGGCCCATCCTCATGACCTGCAGATCCCCATGACCTGCAGATCCTGTTAGTCTATTACAAACTCAGGCACTATTGCCAGACACTTGAGACAAGATCTCCAAGATCTTACCATACCTAAAGAAGACACATACCAGCCACATGGAGGTTTCTCAGACATGGGGGCATATATATAAGAAGAGAATTAGAAAGGTATAAGCTCACTGCTCTGGTGGTTGCTTCCTGTATGGAGCAGTCCTGGAAGCCTCACAGGGTCAATGAAGGAAAGAAGAGAGGGAACACATACAGCAAAGCTGGAATCCGGTGAGTGTGCATCTAATGGGAATGCATCAACTACATTAGCAACATAGAATCTCAATTTATTTGAAATTTCTAAATCAAGAATTCTGCCTTATTGTATACAGCTGAATAAGGAGTGGATTTGTTGTGTACAGCTGAACAAGGAGGCAGGGTTAGCCAGTCTTGGTAAGAGGTCTCTGTAGGGTGACAATCCCAGAGTGTAGTCAGCACATAAAAGAAAGCCGAGGTTGATAGTTCTGTACACACTATCAACACTGGCACTTGAAGCAGAGGAAGACTTTGTCAATTCCTTGAGCCTGATCTGGGGAAAGCCTTGACAGTCACAAGGGTCTTAGGCATTGGGGACCTTGATATGGCCATATCATGTCAACAATGCACATTAACTCAGGCCTTCATCAGCTCCTACTACATTCTTCCTTTCCAAAACCACCCAGAGGAAGCAGGGCTTTGCCAAATAATTTTAATTATTATGGTCCCATTGGCAGGACTGTGACTACTATAAGGATTGACAAAGAGAATTAGAGCCAACTGACTTCAAGCAGCCTGGACCTTTTGCAGTATAGACCTTATTGTGGCGATGGATGCTGATTGCTTGGCAGGTACGCAGGCACAAGGAAAATCTGGCTGCGGCAATCACAAGCAAATGGCTATTAATAGGAGGAGTAGGAGCCGAGAATAAAAGGGCACATGTTGGGAAATCACCCGCTCTTGCCAAGGTTCAAGAATTGTGGTCAAACTAAAGTCCTTCCTTCCGTGGAAATGTAAACCCTTTTAGTATCTTTTAATTAAATGGCAATAAGCCTTGTCACATACCAAGTTTTGGATAAGAAAAGACTGTAATGAATTTTCTTCGACCTTGGCTCTGGATAGCAAAGAGCCTAGGAGATTGTTTTCAATGGCTAAAATATCAACATTAAATTTGTTACCTCTTGCATAATTCAATTAAAGAAAATTATTCTTTGAAAATGGCATCCCATTGACTGACCCTAGAAAATATTTATTAAATGTGTGCTAATGCCTGAGATTTATTAAGGTTCTGAAAACAAACCATTCCACCTGAGTGCAACCAGCAGGCATGCTAATACTTCAAGAACACTGACAAAAACAATCTGAAAACTGATTCCACTTTTTTCTGCACTCTTAGACAAATAGCGTAGAAGATTTGGATCTATAACTATGAATATTAGTAGTCATGATGCCATCAAAAACTACTGACTTCCACAGAGGGACATACCATTAAATGGCTAGTATTAAAAATGAAATTAGGATTCCCCCGCCTCTCAGGTTCCTCTCTATCAAGCAACCTCTTTCTCATTTGACTAAAATTAGTGTCTTCTGTTTTATTAAGGGGCTGTGGGCTGAACTATGTTACCCCCAAGTCCATATAGTAGGATCAGAAGGCAATGTGATTGCATTTGCACATGGGACCTGAGAACTGGGTGAAGTCACAAAGTTGATCCTATGCTTTGGTTAGGGCTCTCATAGGATCAGACTCAGAAAAGCTTGCTCTCTGTCCATGTCTGTAAGTGAAAACAAGTCCATGCAAGAAGTCTTAGGCTGCCAGTCAGGGACTGAGTCCTGACAATAATTAAGTCAGCCAGCATTTTGACTTTGGCCTCCAGCTTCTGGAACTGTGTCTGTGCCTAAAGCTACTAATTCCATGGTATTTTTTTTTTTTTTTTGCCAGCTTGAACTGACATTTTATGGGGCAAACATGGTTCCACTTGTGGAATTCATTGCTTCCAATCAGCTATGACCTGCTTGACCAAACTTTGCCTAAATTAAACAGTTTAGTATGATCTCTGGTATTGTTTCTTTGGTTTTGACTGATGAGAGTCTTTATTACCTACACTCAAACTCCAAAATAAACTTTAATATCTGGAATTTCATTCTTTACATTTGTGTTGTGCAGTTAGAGTTGAAAGTGCTTACTTAATAAAATGAACCATGTAGGTCATTACTGTTTTTGCCAGAATTTAGTAAAAGGAGATCAGACTTTGATGTCCCTCACATCTGAATTAAAATAAAAATCTTAAAGCACTCTTCAACTCAAGGAAGGAAGAGTTTGAGGAAACAGGACGGTAAGGTCTAGACTCATGACAGGCTTGGAGGAGCAAACAAAAGCAAACTCATAAAGGGATGGATAGCATTTATTTTGTCTTCAGGGATGGTTTTGGTTGTTGCCCTTCCTGGAGTTTATGTGCTTTGGGGAGCACAGGAGTCCTGTGGCTAATGCAACCTTTAGAATAATGGAGTAAATAGATGGCAGGGCATCAAGCCTGGGGATTGAGGGACACAAGAAAAATTTTCCCATAGTAAGTAATGTGACTTCCAGGCAGCTTTTGGCATCTGTTGGCATTTACTGTAGGTAAGGAGAGCCAGAAGGGTACAGGGACCATCCTCCTTTTAAGTAGTTTTTCTAAGAATTTTAGCAAAGTGTTCAAAACCAGGACCCATAAAACAATGGGGTCAAGGAATACCTGGTGAGTCCTGCTTAGGAGAGGCAATTTTGAGATTATCGATTACTAATAAAGTCCCAAAAAGGAGGAAATGCATTTTGCAAGTAATGGTTTATTATTTCATGTACACTTAATGCAATGTATACATTAGGAGGGTTCCCGGATATAAGGGAAGGAAGGGAATGAAACTTAGCTATAACGCAAATAAAGGAAGCATTGACTGATTTCAACTTCCACCTTTGGCACAGAGCCAAGAGCATCATGCGGGGAATGTGTGTAATGAATACAAATACTCTAGGGCCCAGTGCCAGAACTTTAGGAGTGGCAATCAGAAAGTGAAAAGTAAAATATAAACAAGGAAGGAAATGACATGACTCACTCTTGTCACGAGGTCCCCATCAAGAAGCATAGTTACATGTCCACTATCTCTCTCCCGGGAACATTTTATAACCTGTCCAAGCACAGTGGCTCACATACATTAACACATTCAGTAGATGTTTTTACAAGATACACACTGCAATTGTCACACAGTTCTAAGTACACATACCTGAATCATCCTCATAATGGTAAGAGAGATTGCATTATTCTTCCTAAGGTATGGACGAGGAAGTAAAACACAAAAAAGTCTTGTTCTTTGTTCTATAACAAACGACAACAAGAGGACGAACTCAGATCTGTGTCCAGACTCAACGCTTTACCCATCTACCATGTCAAGAGAGCACACACAGAGAAGAAATACATGCTGATCCTATAGCACATGGCTTGGGTACAACCCCATACAATAAACCACAAATAATCCATACCTGAGTAACACCAGTGTCACACTCTACCTCCCATCTCCTAACTTGTTTCAAGAGCCCACCCCGCCTCCAAGGACAAGTGATATCCTGGCCCAGAAAGAGCAACTTATTACACTAACTGCCTTGTATCCTTACTCACCAAAAAAATTATGCAATTGAGCACTAGCTTTTTGACTATTATTCTTTGCCCAGCTTTTAGGCAGCTGCCTGTGAGCAACACTGGTAAAGACAAGGCTTGTTTACAATGAATGACAGGGTAATTTCCCACGAGGCTCAAGCTTATGGACCAGCAAGCTTCAACATGTTAAGTGAATTTGAAAATGCCATCACATCAAATAGTTTGAAAATGTTTTCAAGCTTGGAAGATTTTCCAAGATATGCACAAGAATGGCAAAGTAACTCATTTGCATTGTTAGTTAGACTGGAAATAATTTAAAGGGTAACTTTACATGAAGATCCTGAACAAAGATGTTTATTTCCTAGTTCGAGTCTCTGATCATCCGTGATCTGGATCCCATGTGGACTATTTTCTGTGTTACTGTTCCATACTTCTCCCATAGCCTGACTTGCCCAGCTCTGCCCTAAGACACAGAGACTCAGGGATCCCTTCCTTATTCAGTTTCTTGAGATTTTCCTTTAAATCATTTAGTTTGACAAATAACGTGTGTCTCTGTAATTTCTCATGGGAAGCAGCCTTTATGTCTTGTCAGGATGGTCTCCCTGAGGATAATAAGGACTCTCCCATGCAAAAGTACTCTTAGACTACAGAAGAATCTAAGTGGTATATATGGCAGGGGTGAGTAACCACCCTAGATCTTTAAGGTAGGGTCAAGTTAGGAAGAACTGATTAACAGGGACTGAAGAATTAAAAAGTCAACGGGAATATGTCATCATTACAGGGGTGTCCCCCAACAAGACAGAAATGCCTGTAGATCAGTAAAGAGCATGGGGATGAACCACTCTGGAGACAGTTTTAGGGAACGGTGTCTGCTTTATCCTATATAAGCAGTACTTATAGAAAGAAAGTCTATCAACTATGATTGGTTAGCACATTACCTCAGACTGGACAGTGAGCACTCAGATCACTAAGGTCCCTTAGCAAATAAAAGGAAGTATGGAGAATGCACACTTGTCAGCAGGCTAGCTACTGGCTACTCATGCAACTTCAGAACTCAGTGTCTGACTTCTGGGAATACTCAGGTAGTACTTCCTGAGGATACCTTGTGTACCTGTGCCATGCTTCTTCTTTAGAAGCACAGTGTAGCTGGCTGCCGGGTCATGGCTGTATTTTCTCCTATAGGAATAAGTCACCCACAGGTTAGCAGTAGTAAGAAGCTTCTTCCACCCTGGGAATGAAGGAAGTAAGGCAATGGTATTATTACATTCTGGATGATAGGTGCTCAAGCAAGCTGCACCCATAATGAGGACATTGCTACTGATCAACCTGGTGGTAGGCAAAACAGTGATGAGGGTGCCATGACTTGTCTCCTGGACTCTCCAGACTCTTGCTGGTGTCTGCTTTGAGCCACACCTACTTGAAGATGAGACAGGGGGGCAGAGGGAAGACAGAGGGAAGAGAAAAAAAGAAGAGGAGGGGAGGGGAGGAAAAGGAAAGAGGAGGAGAGAGGGGAGGAGGAGAAAAGACAGGAGGGAACTGAGAGGGAAGGGGATGGAAGGGGAGAGGAGGGGAGGGAGGAGAGGAGAAGGGAAGGGAAAAGAGGGGGAGGGAGGGGAGGAGAGGAAAGTAGGGGAGGGGAGGGACTGGGAGGTGAAACAAGGCGAGGATTTGGGAGAGTGAACACTTCTAAAAGTCAATGGAATAAATTTTGGCATTAAAGTGCTCTACTAAAAAAAGCTCTTTATGATTATTCTTAAAAGTATGCATGGAAGAATTAGAAAGTGATGTCAGCAAGATGGCTGATGAGGGAGCCTGGTACACTTCCTGCCACAAAACAGCAGCAAAATAAAACATCAAACAGAAGTGAAGCTTGCCACCTTCACGTGATGCTAAGCCTTGCAGTCCAGCAGGAATGTCAAAGTTAGTTTGCCGCTGAGTACGGAGATGTGCAGTGGCCTTGTAGCGACTGGAAGATAAGCCTGGCTCTGAAATCAGTCTTGAACCTGGATGGATAGCACCGAGACAGGGGAAGTAAATCCTGTAAGGGAGAGTGGAGAAGTGGCTTCTTACTCCAGGGAAACTTAGAGTATTTGCTGTAGAGAGATGGGGGAAGGGGAGCAAATGGAGGAACTCTTTGGGTTTGACAACACTGTGTTGCTCTGAATATGGAGTTCAGCCCTGTTGTACCCAGCCCATGATAGTATCAAATGCTGGATTATTTGGGGAGGACATCTACCAGTTTAGGAGGAGGCATCCAAGAGACAAGTAGCACTCTTGATAGTATCAAATCATAAATTCTGTGTTCTTGAGTCTGGTAAGAGAGCTTGGACCACTACAGCAGGTTGAGCCAGAAGCAGATGGGCTCATACAGGAATTTCATCTTGGAATCATCTTCATGCCTGAAATTGGATTACGGTGACTGCTGATGCACAAGCTGCCACATAATTGGAAGAAAATGTAAATTCTCCTGTAAGAAGAAAGTCTCCTAAGCATCAAATTATTTCCACAAGTGATTATTCAATATAATGTCTAAAATACAATAAATAATATCAAGAAGGCAAGAGCAAGAGACTAAAGGAAGATCAGAGTGTGGAGCAAGATTAGCAATGGATCCAGATACCAGACTCACCAGCAACAAACTTCAAAGTAACCATACGGTATGTTGTTAAACCAGATGAGAGAGTCAGATGTGTTTGTATACTTTCCATTTTGGTATATGCTATATATTTTATATAAGGAAAAAGTCAGGCTTACAAGATGGCTAGTTGTTAAATCACTTGTTTTGCAAGCCTAAAGACCTGTGTTTGGACCCCAGACCCTATGTAAAAAGTCAAGACATAGTGGGGCATACTTGTACTCCCAGTACTGGGGAGACAGAAACAAGAGGATGCTGCGGGCACAATGCCAGCCAGCCTGGCTGAAGTGGTGAACTTCAAGTCCATTGATAGAACTTGTCTCAAAAAATAGAGTAGAAAGTAATGGAAAGAAACAGTCAGTGTTGATCTCTACTATCCACATGCTTCACATACAGTCAAACTCACATATACCTACTACAACACACACACACACACACACACACACATATGGTTGGGGAGACAGGCAGATGTCAGGGAGGGGAGGTAAGTAAGAAGGGAGTGTCTTTGAACCAATTCAAAGAGGATTTTATTTGGTATATCTGACATGTCAGGCGTGACATACGTAACAAGGAAACACAGCATTATAAAAAAACTTTGCTTATTTTTACAATGGAATAAAAACTAGATTCTGAATGGGGCTCAGAATAGAAATTATTTTAAGGACATATAAAATTCAAAAAACCTGAGTAAAAATTCTATGACTAAAGAACTAATAACCAAAATGAACGTGGTATCTGTTTAGAACAATGGTTTTCAGCCTGTGGGTCTTGACCTCTTTTGGGTGTTGAATGGCCTTTTCAGAGGGTTGCATACAGATATGCTGCATATTAGATATTTACATTATAATTCACAGCAGCAGCAAAATTGCATCTATGAAGTAGACATAAAAATCATTTTATGGTTGGGAGTTACCACTGTTGTGGGATAATCCTTTTGTACACTGTATAGATGTGTTGCTTTCATTGTTAATAGAAAGTTAGTTGGCTGGTGGCTAGGCAAGATTTTCGGGGCAGAAAGAATGCTGGGGAGAAGGGTGGAGTCAGAAGTGATGTCAAGAGATGCAGTTCAAACAAAATGGGAAGTAAGTACATGAGGTAAAGAAGCCTCAGGGCAGCACATAGATTAAGAGAAATGAGTTAGTTTAAATTTTAAGAGCTAGCTAGAATTAAGCCTAAGCTATCAGCTGAACATTTCTAATTAATATCAAGTATCTGTGTAATTATTTGGGAACTGACTGGCGGGACAGAAAAGTCCACCTAACATCACAATATGAGGAGCTATATTAAAAGATTGCAGCATTAGGAAGGCTGGGAACCACTGTTTTAGAGTAATCTGTGCGCAGATGAAGAGAGACTTGGGGAGGAAAAACTAGTGGGCAGGGGAACAAGTGCAACTCCTAAGGAAGCATGGGGACACAAAAGGTTGGGGATTACATTTTGAAAGGAAGTAAGAGGGTAGAAGAAGCAGAGGGAGAAAGCTCCTGAGATCCAGGAAGGAAAGATGGGAGGAAGGAAGCCAACACATCCAGGCAAGACTGCTAAGAACATTCTACTTAATGAAGGACAACAATCCTTAGATTCAAGACATTTTGTGACCTCTGGGTAAAATGAAGAAATCCTTACTTGGGCCTGTCATAATAAAATTACTGAGATCCAGGGAGAAAAAAAAAATGTAAACAGCACACAGTACAAATAAAATTGCTTTTAAGAAGCATTGAGGGATGGTTTCCATCTCTCAAGAGACACCAATGAAAGATGGATGCCAGTGTATGATTTCACTAAAATGACTAACTTAACTAGGGAAGAGAAGGCCGGGGAAGATTTTGGGAAACTACAGGACCACTGCCTATTGGTTACTCCTTTGCCTGTCATTGACTCTATGAACATTCTTGGGTTAGATACTTATTTGTTCTGCATGCTGGTAAATTTAAAGTCTGTGTTGTAGCAGAAATAATTCTAATTATTCAATAACAATACAGTCTTGGCTTTATGTAAAAGCAAACTTGATTATATTGTAAAATGTTGGGCGATCTGAAGAAAAGGCTACTTGTTTGAAGAAAAGAAGTTTCATGAGTCTCAATTTACACCTAATGCTAGCTAACCTCATCTTCATTATTTTGTGATTCTAAGAAATTCTAGATATAATAATTGAATAAATCTGGCAATCACAAGTGTACATACCATGTTAAAGATGCTTGGTTGAGATATTTGAAAGCCAGTTTTCCCTTCACTGTTTACTGTCTATCGATACCTGTTATTTGTTGTTTGTTAAAATGTAATGAAAAAAAATGTAATAAGAGAGTCTCTTCAGGTTACTCACATGCAGAGTAAAGCATTGTTTATCGTACTATTTCAGATAATTTACTTTATAATAAAACTACTGTGCTTCCAAATGATAGGAATGGAAACAAAATGCTACTTTTCCGTGTAGTAGTGCCAGGCCTTATCTAGGCTACTTGACACACTCTCCGGGGCAGCCATAAAATCCGGAGAAGAGGCTAATCGCACATAGCAAGGGTTTTAATTGAGGAGTACCTGAGCATCGCTGTCGTTTGCACTTGCAGAAGCATCCCAGATGGCACTGCTACAGAGTGGCAGAGCCGGAAAGAGTAGGAATAATTGGAGCAATTAATTAAAAGGGCACAATTAGCTTCCGTGGCAGAGAATTTTTGAAGCTTTTTTCATTGCTTGAGGCCTGTGAGAGTTTTATTGAGTCTTACTACACTCGGGCTGTCTGCAGTGGAAATTAACAAGGGGAGACCAGGAAAAGCGGGATTGAGCTGATTGCCAACCAGGTAATGGGGCTTGGCCACCTTCCTTCTTGGTAAACCAAGAAGAGAACAAAGACCCAGAGCTCAGAGCGGAACACTAGGTGAGGGTCTGCAGAAGAGCTGGTAAAACTGAGAACTTGGGCTCCCTTGCTTGTTCCTCCATCTATAAAGAAGATAGGGTTCTTTGTTGGCCACAATTGGGAAAAAGCTACATCAATCTAAGTGTGCTGGCATGAAAGAATGCTGCCCTTTGCCATTGAGCCTCACTGCTGCTCAGTTAATATTTGGGGGGGGGGTTAAAAAATTTTATAAATGATTTTGAGGATTAAGCCTGATTTTGTTCTCTTTGGTACTTCTACCTCTGAATGACACTAGGGAATCAAGAGCCACTAAACAAAGTAAAGAAAGGGACATTTTCTTCACCTTTTCTGATTCAGCTACCTGAACCACTTCTCACCTGTGAGTACTCCCAAAGCCTCCCAAGAAGCCTAGGGCACAGGAAGAGCTACACAGGAAAAGTCAATGTGTAGCGGTAAAGGTTGCTCTGAGTGTCCTGCCACAAAGGAAGCCAACAGAAAACCAGCGGGCTGGAAATGCTGATCTCTTCAGATGGGTTTCTCTGGGAAAGGCCACTGCTTAATCTCCTGTGTTCATTGTAAAGGATTTGCCTGGGTTTTATTTTATAGCAGTGTCCTGTGCACTCTGCAAGAAATATTCTGCAGAGTTTTTGTTTTTGCTTTTTGCTTTTTGTTTGTTTTTTCCTACCATGACCAGTCTCTGTCCCAATCAGATTGAACAAGAATCACAGCCACAGGCCTTTGCAAAAAAGATGCCAATGAACCTACAGTGTAAGTTAGCTTCAAGGAAAGTTATTTCACGAGTGCTATCAAGGTCTAGAACATGTGACAGCTGAAAAAAAAAATGAACTTGTGGATTCTTGAGTGCAAATGAGTCTTTGCTTTAGTATTTAAGTGCAAAGTCAAAATTGTAGTTTCACATTGTTATCATCATAATTCCATAGATTTAAGATGCTTTGAAATACTTACAAGGTGGTGGCATGCACCTTTAATTCCAGCATTCAGGAGACAGAGGCAGGTGGACCTATGAGTTTAAGACCAGTCTGGTCTACAGAGTGATAACACAGCTAGGGCTACACAGAGAAACCCTGCCTTGAAAATAAAACAGAATAGAACAAAACAAAAAGGTGCTTTGCAGTTATGTGTGGCAGCAATATACTAACCAGTTCTGTCACAAGGGACTCAATGAATGCTCAGAAAAAAATACAAAACTCATTTTAAAATCTCTTAGCTAAAAATGCAAAATAGACAAATGTGGTTAGTACAGAGCGAGGAAGATAAATTCACCTTCATTTTCCAGCTTGATTCAGCACTTAGCTGTCATAGCAATGACTGAACATATGATGTGCTCCTCCTTAACCTAAAGGGATTTGCATTTCTTGGCTATCCCCCAGCTGCACGCACATAAATCATAACTGCTTGTGTTCAGTAAATATGTATATCACATAGCCAATCAAAAATTTATGATGCTTCAGTGGTTGCTGCGAAATGCCAAAAGGTTTTAATTGCTTTGTATACCCAAGGTTTCAAGCTCACTCTATTAAAACCAATTAAAGCACAGGCCAAAACATTTGTAAGCACAGAATAAATATATGTAAGTTCAATTACATCCATTACCAAAGCCATATCAATGATTAAGGGTGAAAGAAATTGTGTCAAAATTGGAATAATATAATGTACTTAGATGGCAAGAGGTCCTGACAGCCTGTCTTAGAATTACATGCACACCTACCAGGCTTGCAAAGGCCAGCAGTCTACAAGAACTGTGATATTTGCAAACAAATTTTATTTTCCGTGTTTGAGACTTCCCTGATTCAAATTTGAAAGCTTGTAGAAGTTGGTACAGAAAGTTATCTCTGCTTGTTCTCCTTGCACTAAAAAGGGAAATAGCTTCAATCTGAAACATGCACACATTTCAGTGTAAGTCAGAAATATAATCAAAGACAGATAGCAAAAAGCAATGGTCTTCCCTGGTTCTTGGGACATGTCTGACTGCTGATACAGGAAGAAAAATAGAGGAAAGAGATGGGTCTTTATAAGTCAGGATTTGCCCAACAGCAGTTGAAACAGCAAACATAATCAATAGCTAACTTCAATACTGACCAATATTTTGTAAATCAGGAATACTTCAAGTTATAACTAAGATCAATGGTATCTATCATTGACTAAGGGTGAGTTTTCCTCATGAAAGAATGTAGTTAGTGGACACTCTGGTTATATATTTCTCTGGTCTGTTAGCTCATGCTTATAAGATGAAACCAATGTGCAAGCATCCTTCCTGAACCCATAATCAGAAGGGAAGAGGATCTGACACAAAATAATCTTTCCTCTAAGCCCTCTGCAGGGTTTGACTTACATGTAGGTTAGAAGAATTGGATTATGTGGCCATTGTTGGCTGTGAGAGAATCTGGGGACATGAATCTAGGCACAGCTGCCCAGTTCTTGGGGAAGGCTAGCACAGGACAAAAATGGAGAAATGACAGTCCATAAAACCACATGGATAAACATCTAACCTGAGACCTGGAGGTAAAAATATTTGGGAAGGAAACATTTTCTTCTCTTATTTTTTAAACATATGGGAATATTTCAGAAAAGAGCAGAGCATTAAGTGGGAATGGAGGCATATAGGTAATCCATGTCTGGGAAGGCAGAGCAAAGGGTGAATCTAGGCTGCATATCAGATCTTGTCTTACAAATTCAAAGGCTGGACTGTGAAGGTAAAGACAGTCTGGGTCTGGAACGATGCCTCAGGGTTAAGAGCAATTGCTGCTCTTGCAGAAGGATTCAAGCACAATTTACAGAACCCATATTGAACATCTACAACTGTCTATAATGCCAATTCCTCTGTCTCAGAGGGAGCTAGTATGCACTTGCATATACCCATAGCAAGCTACAAACAACACATACACATAAAGGAAAAATTAATTTTTTAAAAAGTTTTTTATACTCAATCTTATTGAATATGTAATATTTTATTCACTTTGCTATCTTATAAAACATTCATCATTCCTAAAAATGTACTTATCTTCATTAAATAAGTGCTATGTATCTATAAATGTCTAGCATTGTCTTGCATGCTTTTAATTTCTCATCAGTGTTCTCCTGCAGCATCAGTTCCTTTGCAGTTTACTTGAGCTCACATTGCTTACCATGATCCCCTTCCTTCCCATCCTTCCATAGGACCAAAGATCAAGTCCAAGATGTGTATACACTTGTAAATTCAAACAACTGAGCTATACCCCCAGTTGAGTTTATATTTTTTAAATACACTTTTTGTTTGGGGATAACTTTATTTTTATTTGAGGATTCATACACAAGTACACTGCATTTTCAGCTTTTCTAGTCCTCTTCCGACCCCTCCAACTGGGAAATTATTTTAGTTTCACAGAAAAGTTGCAAAGGTGTTAAAGTATGTATGCTACTACATACCCGCACCCACTTCCTCCTGCTAACAAAGCTCAGTGGTAGAATGCTTGCCTACCATGCTCAAGGCTAAGGGTTCAATCCCCAGTGCTTCAGAACAAACAAGCAAACAAACAAAACCTCAAAAAAGAAACACATAACCTAGAATACTGTGTTACATTTACCTGATACTAGTTTTAAGATTTGTGATGTAGGGCACTCTAATTTACTCACTCCAATGAATTATAATTCCATTTTTTAACTAGACAGCAATGAATTTATTATTCTATTGGTAGTTGTTTAGGTTATACCTTTGTTTTGTGTTCTAATACTGTCAGGAAACAGAGAATGTCTTTTTGTATTTTGTGGTAAAGTTAAGCAAGCTTGCATCTTCCAAATTGGGTTGCGACTTTCTTTCCTAGTTTCTATACCTCTTGCTTAGCCCCCAGATTTATGACTTTTCTAGCTTTCTCCAATCTGTCTTGTTTCCAAGCCTCGCCTGTTCTTGTCATTCTTCTCAACTCATCTCCAGTTCTAACAATGATACGAAGTCTTGTGATTTAAGGAAAGAATGGGGTTAGTACAGAAAGCATGGGATTGGGGTGACATGAACTTAGACTCATATTTGTCTTCTTGTTCATCTAGTAAGTATTACAAATAATTTGTGCTTTGGATTCTTTGCCTAATCCTCAGATACCTTATCCATCCCAATGGATTATAAGGTGAAAGCTATAATTGCAGCCCAGATTTTGCTTTCTAAGCTTTTGACCCATCTATCTGCTTCTTAGAATCCTCACTTGGATGCCCCATAGATTGCCTTAAAGATGATTTCATCATCAGTCCACAGTGCCTCTTTCTGGTTTTCCTTTCTTAAGGAAAAGCTTCAGTTACTTTCCAGGGATGCAAAAAGATGCTTCTTTTTCTCAGTGACAACCAGAGAAAGCACCAACTTCTGTCCATGCTGCTGCTTTAGAGATTCACACTGGGCAAAGATATTCATCATTCATCTTAACATTTATTCAGTAAGATTTTTGCATTCTAACCTGTCCTGGCTTTTGCATTAGCAGTTTTGTTGTTGTTGTTTGGATGGATGGGCTGGGATGTACAGTTTCACACTGTAGCTCAGCATGGGACCCACACTCAGCATCTTCTTGCCTGTGCCTCCCTAATAGTTACAGGTATACACTACCACACTCAACTCCAGAAGTGTAGCTAACTTCATTGTCATTTCTTGCCTGTCCATGTATGATGGAAATCCCTTGAGAGCAAAGACTTTGTTCTGTCTTATTTTCCCTTGTATCTCTAGCATCAAACAAAACCTGGACAAAGGGCTGGTGATGAGCTCAGTGGTAAAGCGCTTACACCATGGTAAGGTTTTTAAAGGGGTGAGTACTGAGTGTTATACATCAACTGACACTGACAGGGTGAGTAAGCGGGGCTTCCCTGGACTGATTCCATCAGAAGCATGACCCTGAGACATTAGGTGCCTCACTCAATCTAATCAGAATTGACAGATTCAACTTTTATGCTATTTTTAGTCTTCTTTGTACTATTATCCATTAAACAACATCTAAGATATGGGGGAAATGATCCCATACAATGATGTAGAAGAGATATTTGCATTTGACAATGCATGTCCTGGTATTAAAATTAAAATGTTTGACAGTTAGTCAAATTGAATAGTGATGAAAAAGACAAGTTGATATGAAATTTACCATTTCTGAAGAGCTTCAAGCAGAAATCTAAGAGGTGACATAAGGGCAACTCCTCTAACCCTCATTGGGTACCACTTGGTAAGATAGAAGGGATGCTCTTCAGATTAGGACATCCTAATTTTTTCCATATCTGAAGGTTCCAGATGCAAGAGAGGGATTCAATTAATTTTAGATGGCACTATTTGAGGAAAATTCTTTACAAGTACATGCAGACTTGAGAGGTCATTATTCTCTAAGTAATGTAGTATAATAATCTTTACAGAGAATTTGGATGGTATTAGGTATAATCTATAATGTAGAGATGATGTATGTTATATGCCAACACTACACTTAAGAAGCTTGAGCAAAATACTTTAGTTTCCAAAATGTGTCCTAGAACCAATCTTTCATAACAGCCGAGGCCTAACTATATGTGAATGTGGAATGCCAAAATATTTTGGCCAGAATTCTAACCTCATAGCATGCCTTTCAAACTAATAAAATAACCAACATACACTACTTAAATTCTAATTCACCTTTCATCCATAAGGGCTTTAGAAGAGAGCATTTTTATTTATTCAATTAGCAGAGTGGTTCTACTTAGGCACCAGGGAAATGCAAATTAAAATCTCATTGAAATTCTTTCTCACATTTCAGAATGGCAGTCACTGAAAAAACAAACAACCACAAATGGTGCCCAGGATGAGGGCAGCAGCCACCACAGAAATATGTATGGAGAGTCCTCATAAAAAGCAAAAAAAAAAAGAAGAAGAAGAAGAAGAAGAAGAAGAAGAAGAAGAAGAAGAAGAAGAAGAAGAAGAAGAAGAAGAAAGAATACAACTAAAGAACAATGTCTAATAATTAATTAATTAATTTTGAGATATTTTTACTTGTAGCTCTGGCTGATCTGGAACTGTCAACATAGCCTCGGCTAGCCTCTAATTTACTCTGTCTTTATGCCTCTGCCTCCAGAGTGCTGGGATTTCAGGCATGTACCACCAGGCCTGGCTAACACTGCCATTTAAACAAGCTAATCCCATTTGAGTGCTTTCAAAGTAACTAATACCTTGGATCCCCTACCTTTCTCAGAAATTCCAACTTAATTGGTTTAGGACACAGATAGTTCATAGGCACATCTGGCTCTGTGTTGACTCTAGTATGAAGCCAAAGCTGAGAAACACCTCAAGAAGAAAAGCAACCCACGGTGCTAACTGAAAATGTACTGGGGTATTCGGCAATACCAATACATGAAGTTTAGGATCATCTGTTTAAACATTTTTGTTAATATGTCAGATATTAAAGTAAATTAACATCCTTTCTAAAAATCTCTTAAAGAAAAAGACCAAAAATCAAAGATTAATATATTGAATTGTTGACTGCAACATCATTAGTTTAAAATAATCAAAGACTGTTATTAGATAGCCTCACACACTTGCACTGAGGAATATTCAATGAAAAGTTCAAAACTGAGACGGCACTAATGACAATTAAACCAAAGTAGGCTATAAGAATATCTATTACACTTGGAGTCAAATGATGTAAGAAATGCATACATGCAAGAAAAGCAAGAAGTCCATTAATAAGTGAGAGTAACAGACTCAGGTAAAATTATACTGTGAGTTAACTTTCTACCTTCCTGTATTGATTTTTTTCAAATATTCTATGTATTCATTAATTTTATGATCAGATAAGCAAACATTTCTTTCTAAAACTTTGAGTGGCAGCAGCCTTTCAGGTCCCATTTGGCTGGGAAATCCTTGCCTTACTCCTGGGTATTGATTGAGTAGTGATTTCTAGTCTGAAGAAAGAAAATACAGTTTCTCATCATTAAATGAATAGCTCAAAAACTCGAAAGGACTGAAAACACTTTTTTAAAGTTTGTATAGTTCTTCAGTAAATTAGCTTTTTATGTGTTTATGTAAAATGTAATTTAATTCCATTTACAGGAAAACA
This sequence comes from Sigmodon hispidus, assembly GCA_004025045.1. NCBI lineage: Eukaryota > Metazoa > Chordata > Mammalia > Rodentia > Cricetidae > Sigmodon > Sigmodon hispidus. The sequence continues at coordinate 144,736 of PVIH01003927.1, forward strand.
ACTGTATGGACAAGTTTGTAGAACTCTGTAAAACATGATTAACATTGTTTTCTATACTATTATTTCCAAATGTCTTGGCCTCTACTTAATAAAAAATGTTTCTTCATCTTCTTTGAAATGATTTATTTATTTTTATTTTATGTGCATTGGTGTTTGCCTGTCTGTCTATCTGTGTAATGGTGTCAGATCCCCTGGCAGTGGAATAACAGACAGTTGTGAGCTACCATGTGGGGGCTAGGACTTGAGCCCAGGTCTTTGGAAGAGTGGCCAGTGTTCTTAACCACTCAGCCATCTCTCCAGACCCCAGGAATGTTTTTTTAACATGTTAAATATATCAAATAGTTCCTGGTATAGTAGCAACATAGAGAGTCACTCACATTTACTGGTAGAGATATTGTCCCATTCTGGGTACCCTCTTTCCCTTATTTCTCTTTATTCTCAAGATATTCCCCTCTGAAAGATGATGCTGTTCTGATGTCTCACTGTCCTATAATATTTTTATATTTATATTTACATATACAATATTGACTTTTAGTCCATGGCAGTTCATGGCTCACCCAAGCATACTGCAACATTAGTTTCCAATATTACGTTCCTCAGGGAAACAGCTGGCTTACTGTCATGATTATTGAGTTAATTGCTGCTTTGATGATTAGAGGTAATGGTTTGCATAGCCTCCGATTTAATATTTTTCAGAACATGCAGTGGTTCTGGTGGGTAAGGACATGAGTATAAGCTGAGTCACTAAGCTAAAGGAAAAGGCAGACTAGAGGGAAGAGCTATTGTCACACTGCCTTAAAGTTAGATACTGACTAGACTGCTGGCACTGTGGGGTGGCTACCCTCTCACTGTGGTCACTTATCTGCCATGGGTAAGGAAAAAGGCTCTTGCTCAATAGCTTGGGAGAGGCAGCCTTGAGCCTTTATAATTCAAGTCACAAAGCTGTTACCCACCAGAGAGAAAGGTAGAGTAGTTCTCCCAGAATACTCAGAGGAATACTGCAGCTTATGTGGATTAGGTTCAGTCCAATTAGTGAGAAAAGCCAAACCAAGAGCCTGTGTGACTAGACAGGGCACATTTGTTAAGGACAACAATGATGCACTATATATAGATTGTATCCTAAGCAGGCCTAGCAGAGGGGCTGCATGGAAATTGGCTCAAGGAAACCTATAAAATAGGCAGTTAGTCTCTGACACTTCTTCCCTGCTTTATACACTGGCTTTTTCTCGGCATCAAACCCAGATCAGACTTTTGCTTTCAAATATCAACTAATCTCACTAAGTCTAATACCATCAAATGGTTGATTTGTGGTAACACTCCACATGGTGATGTTTCTTGGGGGGGCTTATATTTTGAAGGAAGAAGGGAGGTAAATAAGTACTCCAGAACAAAGTTCCTTCTTGTGTCTGGTTGACCCAGCAGCATCCTTCCTCATTCATCCCCTTCATCAGCATCCCTCCTTACAGGATGCCAGCAACCTTCCTCTCAGCCGTGCAACAATAGCTTTTGAGTGAGGCCTAAGGTAGCTCCACCCCTTTGTTACCATCCTAGGGGATGTTGCCAGGGAAGACTCTGCTAGGAGAAAGGGCTTTAGTATATAAGGCTTCATTTACATAAAAGTAAACAATAATCACATGCATCTTCCATGAAAGGACACTGAATAAATGATTAACATTTATAAAGACTTCACTCTGACCTCATCACAACTCTGTCAGCAACCCAGAAATTCAGCAACATTTAAAGATGATTCTTTTTTCCTCTTGATTTATTTATTGGTTTATTTGTTTGTTTGTTTATTGGAAAGATCTCTCCATGTGGCCCTAGCTGTCCTGGAAATCTCTATGTAGACCAGGCTAGCCTGCTTAAGTTGATAGATCTGCCTGCCTCTGCCTCTCAAGTGCTAGAATTACAGGAACATCCTAATATTTTGACTCTGGAGATATTATTAGCAATCTTTTTATAACAACTAACAACCATTTGACACTCATTTTTGTGTGTTTGCTCTTGTATTTAGCTAAAAACTTTAAATGAATGTGGATGCAGCATTACTACCACCATCACCATCATTAAGTCTGAGATACAGAAACCTCACAATGGGAAAATCTTTTTTTCACACATAAAAGAATGAGTGGAGACATGACAGCCCCATGTAGCTCCACGTCAGGGCTAAATTCTGAATCACTGTCAAAGGAAGAGGCAGGCCAAAGAATAGCAACTGTAGTTGGTTAGGCCTGAGTGTTATGTGCTGTTTTTGTTCTTTTGTCTTTTAGATAGACCACCACCCAGCTCCCAAACAAAACACACACAAAGGCTTATTCTTTCTTATAAATGCCCAGTCTTAGCTTGGCTTGTTTCTTGACAGCTTTTTTAAACTTAAATTGTGCCTTCTACCTTTTTGTCTCTGAGCTTTTCCCTTTGTTTACTTCTGGATACGCTACTCTCACTCCTACCTTGTGGCTGACTGTGTAGCTGAGTGGCTGTCCCCTGATGTCCTTCCTCCTCCTTCTCTCTCCTCCTCCCAGATTTTGTCTTCTATTTATTCTCTCTGCCTGCCAGCCCTGCCTATCTCTCTCTCTCTCTGCCTTGCTAGTGGCCATTCAGCTCTTTATTAGACCATTAAGCATTCTAGACAAGCAAAGCAACACAGTTTCACATAGTTAAACAAATGCAACATAAACAAAAGTAACACACCTTAAAATAATATTTTCCAATGCCTGACTGTAATTCTATACTACCTTCTATGCTAAGTGCTTATCACCATACTTTTTCTCTGGACATCTCAAAAACCTCAATAGGTTTGTTTCTTCACACTCTATACCCCATGTTTCATATGACAAAACTGATATTCAAAGGGATTCCATGAGGGACCAAATGTCCCCAAACTTGTAAATTCTGGAAGCAACAAAGAACTCATATAGTCAAGTGCCCCAGTGACATTCGACCCACTATTTGTGACAATACTTACCGGGAAGTCTGGCTAGAAGTATACTTTTGAGTATCTGTTTTTGGAAGGTAGAAAATAATTTTATGTGGTCTTTCTCTGTCTGACATTTTTTAAATGTCATTTTGTTTATATTCCTTCTAAAGCCTGGAAAGGGAACAGGTGAGTTTTCTAGTGTTGTAATTTAACCTTGAGAAAAGAAGGCTCCACCACGCAGGGAGAAAATGGATCAACTATTTCTCACAGACCACGAGTTAATCACTGGGGGAACATAAGAACAAGAAGGCTAAAAATGGAATATGCAAAAAATAGAGCTGTTCTTTGGGAACGTTGCCTTTTTATAGAAGCTGGGACCCCTCCCCACTGACAGCAGACGCCGAGTGGAGCGTGAGTCCTGAATTTCAGGTGCCTGTTGGAACCCATGACTCACCAGTTTATTTCCCTGCTTATTTGATGAAAGTGAGAAGGGCTGAAGACAATTTTGGCAGGCTTTCTACAAGGTGGATCGATCGATAGTTTCCATCTCTATTTATGTAGCCCTACAATTCACTAGCTGCGAGAACATGTTGACTAGGTGCTGTATGAAAAAGTCCAGCAGACCCATAAGTCAAAGCAAAGAGAAAGCAGGGACTGATGGAAGGAAGCTGAAGAGTTGAAGGGAGCAAAGCAGGAAGATGCACATAAAGGAATCTGCTGACGAACTACTGCGCATGTGCTCCAGTGTAGAAGACAGGCCCATGAGAAGGTCCCCTCACACACTCAGGGCTAGCCCAGATGTTCTCACTTTGCACTCTGTGTCACCGTCAAGAACATCTAGGCCACAGAAAGCAGGAGCTTCAAGCAATCCTAAGAGAGAGCCTAGAACCCATTGCATCATTTCTTCTAAGACCCGCCTTGGTAGACAACGGGTCAGCCATTGGAGTTGAAGTTGACATTGCAGGCTTCAGGCTCCCTGCCATGTGGCTAATGCCTTGCCTCTAGGATCTACATTTTTTCCCAGAGATGTGAAAGATGGCTATAAAGAAACAGGGATTTGCAAAGCTGGTCAAATATTAGCCAGGTGACTAGCAGCCTTTTCCGGGGTCTAAGCTTGCCCTGGCAGATTAGGATGAGGAATCTCTATTAGAAGCCACTGCTTCAGCTCTTCAATTAGCCAAGAAGAGACAGGAGGTGGTATAAACTTAAGAACATGACTTGGTCAGGGAATTAGGAAACACCCACAAGACCAATTACCCTGCTGTAGATATTAAAATCTATGGAAAGCCGTGGCGGTCAAGAGGGTAAAACAAACAAACAGACCCATGATATCTGTACCATTGCAGATTCAAGCCAGCTTGTCCGGAAATCTAGCTGCTCATTCTGAAGAGTTCTCAGAGACAAAACTATTGCACAAATTATATTTGGTCTTATAATAAAAACCTGGAGGCAGATGTTAGGGAAAAGCTGAAATATTAGGGGGAGAGAGAGAGAGAGAGAGAGAGAGAGAGAGAGAGAGAGAGAGAAACAAGCCCTGGCCACTTCTCAGCCAGTCAACTCCTCAGGCCTACCTCCACAAATCCTCTGATTCTAAGCTTGTCCATCCTCAATCGAAAAGGGGAAGTGGCAAGCCAAGGGAAGAAGCCCTGCCTCCTCCAGCCTTATCTTTCTTTCTCTACCCAGATATCTCACTTCCTGGTTCAACTGTCCTAGTGCTAAGATTAAGGTGTATGTTTCCCAAGTGCGTTCTGCCATCACTTGGCTCTGTTAGACCTTGCACTCACAGAGATCCAGACAGATCTCTGACTCCCAAGTGATAGGATTAAAGGCATGGATCACCACTCAGTGACTTTTATGGCTTGGCTATGTTCTCTGATATTTCAGACTATTTTTATGAAATACACAATATATCACCACACAGACCTCAGCAGAAAACACAGATTCAGGCTTGGAAGGCCCTGCCTGCATTGCTTAAATTTCCTAAGTTTGACTCTTCCCCTCTAGTATACCCAATCGGCAGCCGAGCTACTTATTTTTCATACTACTTCTACCAAAGGCATTTATTACATTTACTTCTGGACCACCTAGTACACAGGTTGAATATTCCTTACCTAAAATGCTTGGGACAAAAACTGTTGCAGATTCTAGAGCATCATAGGTTAGGGATGCTCAACTGCCTCCTGGTTAAATGACATAGAACAAGAAGATATCCTTTTGTGAAGCAGATGCTGGCATATCTATGCAGAAAAATAGGAGACAGGAGACTCTTTCTGAGAGCCTTGATAGGCAATCACCTTCAGGAAT